>LBNU01023245.1:287137-305911 GCA_014162995.1 Artemisia annua
CTTATACTATATTATATATATATATATTATAATATATGACACTTAATTACGTTTGTAAAAAATTATATTAAAAAATTAATAAAATATAAATAAAACAAAACAAAGATTAAATATTTGTTTTTAATAAATAAAAATACATTAGTCAAAAAATTTGAAAAAACCCGCGCCGGTGCGCGGGCATTATAACTAGTTATAACATGATATTATCACTTATATTCACTTGAATTTAATCTCTCTTTATTTCGAAACAGACAATATCTATCAAATGATACTTAGTTACTTGATTTACTCTATGTATATATCTTTAAATATAGTAAAAGTAATGTTCTAGATGAATAATATCGATTAGTTGTAACATTACATGAGTGGAGTTGTTGTAGAATCTTCTTTTATTTTAAACGTGATGTCGCTTACGCAAATGATCTTACATAAAAATTGGTATCTAGCGGATATATCAAAAGGAAATCTTAAGATATTAAAAAGGAAATTTGCAAAACTGTCATATAAGATGACATTAATTTAATTTTAACATGTCTCAAACTTTGTGGTATATTCTTAAAATTAGTAACGTTTAGTCTAAATGTCAAAATTACCATATCATTGTACACTATAATATATATATATATTTATATATGCTAAATGACCGACAAAAATTATAGCTACCATATTAGCCTCTGCACACTAACATAACATTACCAAAAACTATACATTTTCTAAACCAATGTTGTTACGAAGTATTATGGAAATATTACAAAACTAATCTTTATTATTATTATTTTTTATTTTTTATTTTTATTTTTCATGTATTTATTTTTATTTTTATTTTTCATGTATTACAAAACTAACCTTCTGAACCATCTAACCGTGTTTTTGGCAAAAAAGTAGTTTTGTTTGGTGGTGATTTTTGACAAATTCTTCCGGTCATTCCTAATGCTAGCTGTAATGATGTCGTACATGCCACAATTAACTATTCTTATCTGTGGCAACATTGCACAGTAATGAAGTTAACGGTCAACATGAGATTGAGTTTTGGATCAACTGAATCTGAAAAAAAGAAATACAAGATTTTACAGATTGGATTTTATACATATTTGCCAAACATAAGCAAATCTGTTATTCATATACACGATTTGCATATCACAAAATATTCTGTTAAACTTTTTCACAAAGTCTAAATCTATTCCTAAAATAGATTTACAGAAACTGGAAACAAAGACCCGAATGTGCAAGAAAAAGATACGCACGTAGGCGAGATTTTGGAGCTGCGTTCGTGTCCGCAGGTCTCGCATGAGTTCAGAAGCTTCGAACTCATTTTGGACCAGAAATCCCACAATCTGCACCCCCCCTGCGCGCGCGCACGTAGGAGTGGGAGCATAGCTCACCTAAAGGAATTTGAAAGCTAGTACAAGGATATCCTTATAAACTAGTCTTGACTTCCTATTCTAAGCGATGTGAGATACTTCCATTTTCTATATTTTGTGTTCCACTTTGAGACACGATATCTCATTCATTTCTACTCTATTTTGGACATACTTTAGCTCGTTGCGAAGTTCTCTTGGAGGAGAACAAAACGCCCCCAAGAAACACAAATATATGTAACATATACATACATTAAATTATGTCCAAAGTTTGCAAAAAACCACTTTGCAAACTCATTTTTCCAACAGTATCTCGGTTTTGAAATTTGAATAACCCGATATGATTAGGTATATTCGAATTCGGATCAGATTCACCTTATTCGGTAAAAGTGACACCCCTAGATATATGCATTGAAACAACTATGACTCAACGTTATCATGTGCATTTGTGAAAAATTAAACAACACAGAAACATAATTATTATAGGACAATGTTTATAAAAGTTTGAAATTAAATAAAAAAAATAGCATCACACAAACTCCATAGGTGTCCCAGGCATGTCGGGAGTTGCCCTCATTCTAATGTCGAGTTCACCTTTTCAACTTGGAACACCCACTTTTCGATGTTTCAGTCTTAAGTAACCAGCATAATGCCCTAACCTGTTAAATTGTCTGCAAAACTTGTTCAAATGTCTAACTTGTCATAAAGTCTTCTAGGAATGCTACGTGGTTTGCTGTTGTATCTAGACGTTGATATTTAGTAAACTTTATACCTAAAGAGTTACAGTCTAGAACATTTACGTCACCAACACGTATCTACATTTGAGCATCACTTATGACATGCAATGTGAAACACTTATAAACATTATGCTTAATATCGCATTTTTCCATTACTAAACACGCGCTTAATATCTACATACAGAGGAGTTTTCCATTACTAAACACGCGCTTAATATCGCATTTTTCTTCCCATCTTGCCAACTAGTGAAGAAATATTTTCTTAGAAAACCTAAGAAAACAGAAAACGCGTTCAAATTAGGTTATTTTTCAAAAGTTTTCTTGGAAAGATAGAAGACCTGTTTTCTAAGTTTATAACTAAATTTTAGAAAACTTCTTTTATGAGTTCTCCATAAGTTTTCCATTTTGGAAAACTCAGTCTAAACACGTTTTCAAATGTTCTCTAAAGAAAGAATAACTCTTTCATTTTCCAGAAACTGAAAAATAAAACTAAAAAAACTTTTCCATTACTAGATGCAACCTTAACTCACTCAATACAAAGGAAGTGTAACAAGGAACAAGACTAAAAAACTTAATGACCATTATATATCTATACTAAAGCGCGACGTCGGTAGTGAATTTTATATTATTTTCCATTTAGCCCATCTCTTTGACCAGCCCGTTCCATTTAGCCCATCTCTTTGGCCAGCCCGTTACATTCCCATGAAACTAACGTTGTACAGTAGCATTCTTTTCTTCAAAAGATTAACATTCACAAAGATTAACATTCACAATTAGATTGATAGAAGTTTGAAATTTTGTTTCAATTATAATGTACAACTGACAAAAAAATACTCCAAACCACATCTAGAATTTACTGGAGGACTTACTAAGTTGCAAAATATTATGCCTAAGTATCCTATCATAACAGGTAAACTATGTCTCATGATCAATACGAGAAATGAACAAAGAAAATCCTTTAAAACAGACAAACTTGGTTCCCAAACTAGCAAAACACAAACAAAAGATTTTGACCACAACTGTTAGTCAAAAACAGAAACATTAGCAATGCCAAACAACTACACTTTGAACTGCAACAGCAACCAACGATAAGGTAAAACGCAACACAATTGAAACAACAAAACCTCGCCGCAATGCGGCGGGGCGTCCTCCTTGTTACATATTAAAAAATAAATAAATAAAATAAAATAAGGTTTGCAGGCTAGTGGCATACAGATGGTAATATATGAGGATTGCATAATCAAAAGTTATATTACTCCGTATATAAAAGTTCCCTTCGGGAATTCATGCACCGTATTAATAATTACACACCTGCATAAGCTACTATATTTTACAACCATGCCACACATGTATAATAATCACACATTTTTCAACTAATTGAATAAAGATGATGAGGCAGACGAGGCCTCGCTAGGGCCAACAATGGCTTGGCCTTTTTTAAGTCGCGCAGGTTCTCGTTCATATCAAAATGTTGTTCGTTGGGAGGCACTTCCCAAGTGAACCCTTGTACGAGCCGAGCGAGCAGCATTACAGTCATGGTCGAGCCCAGCAACACTCCAGCACATCCACGTCGGCCAGTGCTAAATGACAACATGTTAAGGTTGTGATCAGTTAGAACCACTTTGGTATCGCCTTTCATGTGACGGTCAGGATTGAAAGTCAATGGGTCATCCCAGACATCAGGGTTTCGTCCTAAGCCAAGACGGCTGAGTAGCACGTGGCTACCTTTTGGTATGAAGTATCCAGCAACAGTCGTGTCCACAGATGATACATGAGGAACGTTGAAAGGTGCAACAGGGTGCAGCCTGAATGATTCTCGAACGCATGCTTTGATATAATTAAGGAATACCAAATCAGATTCTTGTACGAGTCTATCTTTTCCAACCACAGTATCGAGCTCAAGAATTGCTTTATCCATAATCCTTGGCTCATTGATCATTTCTGCAAGTGCCCATTCAATAGCGTTGGAAGAATTATCCAAACTTGCTATCATCACATCCTGCAATATACCAAATTAATTAGTTATCACATGAAAGAAATAATTTAAGTTTTGACGGCCAAGGCATAGGATTTGTGGAATCTTACAAAGGTCTGGGCTTTTATTGTGTCTGGGGTTAGCTTAGGGTTCTTTATGTTGATGTAGACATCAAGCAAGTCGTCTTCTTTCACCCTAACACCATCTTTCCATTGTTGAATCCTTTCATCAATCAAGGGATCTTGATACTTTCTTACTGTACAAATAGCCTTCCTTATGATCTTCTCATGCCCATCAAAATCAGTTATCCAACGTAACCATGGTATGTAATCCGTTATACAAAACGCGTAAAGGTAATCAATAATTGTTAACACTGAATTCACATGTTCTATCTCTTCGTCCCCAGGTCCACCATCTGGACTCCCTTTACCAAGATATCTATTCCCAAACATGAGTTTTCTGCTGATGTTGCTTGAGTATTGTTGCACCACAATCCTCATGTTCACTACGCCTTTGGTCACCACAATATTCGTCTCACATTGGTTGTAAATGTACCTACAAGAAAAAAAAAGTAATATGTTAAACAATAATGGTTACCGTCTCCATACATTGTTATTCCTTTGTTTTTGCATGACCCATTGTAATCAAGAATCTTTTGCCGCTAGATTTTATCTGCATGTATTGTTGTGCTGTAATTGAGAACGAAGTTTGATGTTATACATCCAAGTTATTAAAAAATGTTTTCTTCCAATTGCGTCACTTAGTACATTGAGACATTCCAATAAGCCGGCAAACCAATTACTGTCGGTTCTGCGATCGACCGAT
The DNA here is from genome assembly GCA_014162995.1 of Artemisia annua. Classification (NCBI taxonomy): domain Eukaryota; kingdom Viridiplantae; phylum Streptophyta; class Magnoliopsida; order Asterales; family Asteraceae; genus Artemisia; species Artemisia annua. The sequence continues at coordinate 292,033 of LBNU01023245.1, forward strand.
AATCAAGCTCATTTACTCAGGCTTATTTAGTTATTAAGCTTGTAATTAACTTACAGGTTCAGATGACAGTTTGCATCCTAAACCAACCAAAAACAAACATAAACTAGCCCATGCATTACTAAACGTACACTTAAAACGCTTTTTTTTTTTTTTTTTTTTTTTTTTTTTTTTTTTTTTTTTATATATATATATATTGGGTATAGCACTTAAACACATTTTATACCTTAGGAGATTATCGGCTTCTTCATCGCGCTTGTTTTGAAGCAACTTATGCCTAGCCACCGAAAGGATCTCAGAGGCTAGTATTTTTCTCATACTCTTCCAATGATCACTCATTGGAACAAGAGCAGTGTCCAAGTAACCACCACTCGTCAAGTTCCCCGACATGCAATCAGGTCTTGACGCAAACATCTCATCTTTGTCCTTCAAAAACTCACAAGCAATCTTTGGATCGGTCACAGCTATTACATGGACATTTCCTAGACGAATACATATGATCTTTGTGTTCATTTCGTCCATCTTCCCATGAATCCATCTGAACGCAGGCTTGTTTCGAAGCATGGTGATTAAGCTTCCGATGTAGGGTAATGGTTTAGGGCCAGGTGGAAGCGGTGGTTGACGTTTGAAACGCTTGAGGAAGAAGATTAATATTGCCATGAAGAAAAGAATGAAGATGATCATGGTTAGAATTTTTTAAGCAGAATGGTGAGAATTGAAGAAACTTTTTTCTAAAAGATAAACTTGTTTTACTTCTTGCGCTATCTTCATTCACAATTCCATCTTATTTATAATGAAGCCATCATTTAATTTCCTCTAACTAAAATCATGTTGATCATTTTTTTTTTTGTAGTTTGTCTTGGTCATCAAGCATAATAAGTCTAAAAAAAAGTCATACAACACGAAATATTTTAAAATTTCATTTTACTAAACAATTTCGTCGCTGTCGAATGCATGTTTAATATTGTTAAAATGATATCAAAGAACTATATATAAATAATAATCACACAGAGTTTTAAGAGAAATAATAGGCCCAATTGCCAACCTTTTATTTAATCAAACGATTCAACAAGTACATAAAAGATTACAAGGGTGAAGAGAGACAGAACCAGACCCAAATATGACCAGATGCACAAATTTTTTTGCAAGTATACTAAGTAAAATAACACTAGAAACACACTTTGATAGTCCGGGTGCATTTAAGATGGATTTAGGAAAAAGCGATGTTTTTTTTAAAAATTACTACGGTCGAAAAATCCATGGGTGTCCCGGGACCCCACGAGAACCAATGGTTCTGTCCCTGAAGGTGAATGATATCAGTAAGATGACAATCACACAAGAACAATAACCAAATGGTTAACAATGGTATGAACCATAGTAATATAAGGGATGGTTTGAGAGGGAGAGATTAGTGAGCCGTATGTGTTTAGAAAGACAAGAGAGATGATCGTGTGTTGTGTCTTAACCCTAATCACGAGGGGTGTATAAGTAGGAGAGAATGATCCATTTCTGCCCTTCGAGTTCCGTGTTTCTTGTTTAGACGCAAAACTTCAACGAATAAGCAATATCCCTTCATCTTTTATTTACTGCAGAAACAACCCTATAAAAAACATAAATATAAATTACAATAAGCAATAATGTAACTTATTTGACATTCAGATTATAGTTGATCATTCTCCTTAATCTGATAGTTAAATAAGTCATACAAGCCTAACTTATTACTCAAGAATTGATGTTGATCAACCGGAAGGTGCTTGGTAAATATGTCTGCTACTTTGTTTGAATATTCATTTTTATGAATCTTCAGGTACCTTTAGCATCCTGCAAGTTAGATTTCAAGGGAGCATGCATATATAGGCTTAAACACTAAACGGAGTATGATATGACAAGCCTTGTATAGTAAGATAAATCAACTTTCCAACTATTTTTGAAAACCAGCTACGTTTGGCAAAAGAGGATTTGTTTCGGTAGGTAAATGTGCCATGACATGATTTCTTTCCATAGACACTGATATTGGTTTACAAGCAAGCATACCAAATTCGTGCAAAAGTTCTAAATAAAACTTTCTTTGGGAAATGAAAAGACCATTATCTTTTTCTAGGATTTCAAGACCTAGAAAATATTTTAATTTTCCTAAATCTTTTATTTGAATTCTTGTGCTTAAAAAATCTTCAATTTTAATAATTTAAGCAAAAACATTTCCAATTATGGCAATGTCATCAACATAAACTAGAAGAGAAACACACAAATTACCAAAGATTTTGATTAATAGAGAACGATCATTTACAACTTGAACAAAACCATGTTCTGACAACACAAGAACAAATTTCTCATTCCATTTTCTTGGTGCTTGCTTCAAGCCATATAAAAGATTTAGCGAGTTTACACACTTTTGTTTCAGAAAATGAGGAACAGTCATATAAACATCTTTTTTCATGATCTCCATATATGAAAGCAATGTTCACATCAAGTTGGTACTTGTTCCACTTATGTTTAACAGCTAAAGCAATAAGGCATCTAACAGTGTTCATTTTTTCCACAAGAGAGATGTCTCCTCATAATCAATGTCTTTTATTTGACTATACCCTTTAGCAACAAGTCTAGCTTTGTATCATTCAATTTCATCATTATACTTTATCTTATATACCCATTTGCACCTACTAGGTTCACTGTTTAAGAGTAAGTTAGTAACATTTCAAGTATTGTTTTTGTTAAAGGCTTCCAATTCATTATTCAATTACTTTCAAAGATTGCTTCTTGATAAGTTTTTGGTTCAACAGTTTTGTTAAGGTTGGAGGCAAAACATAAGTTATCTTTAGAAAATTTGGTATAATTAACAAGCCTTTCTATACCATATTTGACCTTTCATTCTATAACAAAATCATTTAGGTTTTGAGAAACCTTTGAGGGTCTGGAAGACATTCTTGGGAAAACTGTCTCAGTTGGTTGATCACTATTGTCAAGGATAGGGTCCAAAAAGGTTTCAGTAATCCCCTCAGGGGGTGTATTCTCATCCATGGAAGTTGCTCCGGAATCACTTTCCTCTTCCTAAGAAGTGAGGGATTTTGTGCCATAATCATGAAGAACACTCTCCCATCATCATGGGGAATTTCAGGGTGCTTGGGTTTTCAAAACAATCATCAACAAAGTCTTCAGGAGTTAAATCTTTTGAAGTTCTAAAATCTATTTTGTTTCAAGTTGTTTAAGTTTGAAGGGAAACATTGTTTCATAAAACTCTACATCTCTTGAAAAAAGAATGGTTTTTGTTTTCAAGATTGAACTGGTTATAACCTTTTTTAAATTTTAGTACCCTATTAAGACATATTTTCAGACCTACTACTAAATCTATCAAAATTGTCTAAAATTGTTGCAAAACACAGACACCCAACCACTCTAATGTGAGATCATGATGGCTCATGGCCATACACATAGTAAAATTTTAACTTTCCAACTAAGACAAGAAGGTGTCATGTTAATGAGATAAGTAGCAGTTTAAAATGCATTCAGACCACATATAGAGAGGTAATCCTCCCTAATACATAAGAGATCTAGTAACATTAAGGAGATATCTATGTTTCCTTTCAGTTATTCAATTTTGTTAAGGAGTGTATGCACAAGAGGTTTGATGTATAATACAATTTTTATCACAAAAAAGTTGCATATTGTTATTAACAAATTATGACTCATTGGCAAAAGTTCAATATATAACTCATATTTGTCATAGAACCAATGAAACAATCCTAGCAATTATTTTTTTTTATCAAAATAAAAAAAATAAACTTTCACCATTTTTAAAAAAATTACATATCTCGCAAACCGTTAATCGTTACGCGAAAAAAATCATACAATTGCGGCAAAAATAAAATTATCTTTCTATAAATATGCATTGTTATATACTTTCGATATTTAAAAAAAAAATCACCCAGAAAAATCACATGTGATTTGTAAAAATCATATGGGATGATTTATACAAATCATATATGATTTTTCTGGACGAAATTTAAAAAATTAACAATGCATATTTATAGAAAGATAATTTAATTCTCATCGCGATGGCGTATTTTTTGTAGCTTGAAGATTTACCGTTTGCAAGATATCTTGTTTTTTTAAAAAATGCTAAAAATGGTTTTTTATTAATTTAGATGAAAAATGGATGACTAGGATTTATTCATTGGTTCTATAACAAATATGAGTTTTATATTGATCTCAACTCATGACTCATTATCTTTCCTAAACACCTTAATTATTTTATCAAACTGACTGGAAATAAGATTGACAAAGTTAACAATTGTTAGGTCACCATATTGTAAACACAAGTATTGATTTTGTAAGAAATAAGATGAGAATAGAGTTTGGTTGATTAAATCAATATGAAAGATGAAAGTGCAAGAGTTTCTTTAGATATATGAAATAACCAACAATTGTTATGTTTACATGAGCTTAGTATTTATAGGAAAGGTCTAGGGCAACACTCCCTTCCCTTCCTATGTTGCATGTCGTGGGCTTTGGAGGCCCATTGGACATTTACTTAACTTAATACATAACATAACAAATATAAATAAACTAGCAACCTATTACAATAAGTAGAAATGACTGAGACTTTAGAGATTACGTAAAACGTGATCCTAACAATCTCCCCCTAAGGGCCGGTCATGAAGACTAATAGAGTTGCTCGACGTATTTTCTTTTGTCTTTAAACTTTAGCTTTCACGGCTTTAGACGTCTTCAAAAAATTCGTTAGCAAAATGATTCATCGTTCTTTGTTCTTTGTCTTTGATGATGTGATAGTGATCAAGTGATGTCGTAGTCTGCCATTCGTCACATTCTCAGTTTCCAGTGGATCTGCGCCTTTCCAACATGCTCATACATCTTTGACGTTGGAACTTTCATACGTGTGTAGCTCTCCTTTCATCAGTTGAAGATTCTTTATGTTGTCGTAGAATCCTTCTTTAAACGTTGCTTTACTTTAGATCGTTGTCTTTTCAATCTTTGACTTTTATATTGCATCGATCTTTCATGAGAGTTTTCTTAGTAGTTGAGATGAAAGTATGAGCATGTGGAAGTTGGTGTTCAGGATGGTTGTTGTACCTGCATAGAAACAGTTAGCAATAATACATCCGGTACTTACAGGTTTGGAGTTAGAATTCGTCGACAGCATAGTGTGAAGACTCCTTCTAATCCTTACCAAGGCCGTTCCTAATCGGATACCCCCTAGAGGGCTTACACAGACATACATAAGTACACCCACGACTAGGTGAGTCGCTGGAGATCACCCCACGACTGTAGACCGTTTGAAACCATCGCAAACACTAAGCGTAATCCACAAGGAATCACCGAAGTGACCTGCTGTCAGGGCTGTTTGATGTTGACCCTGGCAGGATTTCCGTTCAATCATTGGAGAAATACATAAGTAAATCCCTCATAAACGTTCAAGGCAGATTGCTAAGATCTGCGTAGGACTCGATAGTTTACACTTAGCGTCCAATGATGTAAGACACTAGTGTAGAAGTCTTATGTGTTCCTAAGAGATCTTTTATGTTATCTCGTGGCTCTAGACTCGATAAGTGCACATTTGGTTTCCTATGCGGAGGCATGGAGCAGAGGGCCTCCTTTTCAATATCAACCATCTCTAAGAGAAGGTCGATAGATTACACTGGTTCCCCGTNCGAAAACGCCCGAAAATGCTTCTTTTGTAATTTTCCCCTCAAAAGTACCTAAAATGAGAAAAGAAACGACTTTGGGTGAAATCCAAACCAAAAACATACGAATTAGGACTCAAACCGACCCCTAAAAACGTAACATTTTTCGTCTCATCAACATTCAAGGCAGATTGCTAAGATCTGCGTAGGACTCGATAGTTTACACTTAGCGTCCAATGATGTAAGACACTAGTGTAGAAGTCTTATGTGTTCCTAAGAGATCTTTTATGTTATCTCATGGCCCTAGACTCGATAAGTGCACATTTGGTTTCCTATGCGGAGGCATTGAGCAGAGGGCCTCCTTTTCAATATCAACCATCTCTAAGAGAAGGTCGATAGATTACACTGGTTCCCCGTGAGAATGAAACAAACATCTTTTGAGAGATGCGTGAGTGGCTAAGAAGGTTTAGTGCATTGCGTCATTGGGTCCATGACGACTTTGTCTTCAATACCGGCGTCGCCTAAGCAACAACCAGTAGCATATGAATTGAACCCGGTGTCTGCCCTAAGGTTGAATATATGGAGGGCTATTTCTTTTCACCCTTTTCTTAACTTTTCTTTTTAATTCTTCAACTCCTTCTTTCCCCTTTCATTCTAATTTCTAACTATTGGTGGTGTCCTTGGGTAGATCCCTCCGGTTCTGGCGGATCATAGGACGGTTATTCCTATCCTTAATCACCTTGTAACTCCATGACTATCCTATTGATGCCTTTGAACCAAATATTTGAAAATCTCTCAAAGTGTTTATAAGTATAAAACCTTTTGTTAACACTTTGAGGGTTTAGATTTCTTTTGAAAGACTCCCCCTCCTCATATGCTCATGAATGTTTTCAAAAATTTGCATATGCGGGAAGAGTTAGAACTTTTGAATTGATCCACTCTTAATAGACACATACCCGAGGGACACGTTTACGTTGCTTAGTTAAAGGGATACATTATCAGTTTTTAGGTGATAACTAGCCCTAATAACTAACTTGAAGTTGTTAACATTCCTAAAAGGAAGTTAGACCCGTCAAAGTAAACGTCTAAAAAAAGTTTCCCGAAACGGTACTTTCTACTCGGATAAATCCTTTCGAATACTAACTTTTGTTGTTTCGTCAATTCGTGGGTCAATTCTGAGTCGAGCTCACATAAGATAAAACTTTTGACATCATATTTTAATCACTTTTCATCTTCTCCCCCTCAAAAAATAGCATATCAAATGTTGTTTTTGTAAACTTTTTGATTAAAATATGCATTTTTGAGTCTTATGGGGAGAAAGCAAGCAAGACTTTAAGATTTAGAACGATGTTTTAAATCAAGTACTCCCCCTCAACAAGTGACTGCTCATTGAGGTGAAATACTTGTCTTTTGAGCAGAATTGTAAAAAATCATGAAAAGTTNTAGTCACCTTGTAACTCCATGACTATCCTATTGATGCCTTTGAACCAAATATTTGAAAATCTCTCAAAGTGTTTATGAGTATAAAACCTTTTGTTAACACTTTGAGGGTTTAGATTTCTTTTGAAAGACTCCCCCTCCTCATATGCTCATGAATGTTTTCAGAAATTTGCATATGCGGGAAGAGTTAGAACTTTTGAATTGATCCACTCTTAATAGACACATACCCGAGGGACACGTTTACGTTGCTTAGTTAAAGGGATAAATTATCAGTTTTTAGGTGATAACTAGCCCTAATAACTAACTTGAAGTTGTTAACATTCCTAAAAGGAAGTTAGACCCGTCAAAGTAAACGTCTAAAAAGAGTTTCTCGAAACGGTACTTTCTACTCGGATAAATCCTTTCGAATACTAACTTTTGTTGTTTCGTCAATTCGTGGGTCAATTCTGAGTCGAGCTCACACAAGATAAAACTTTTGACATCATATTTTAATCACTTTTCATCTTCTCCCCCTCAAAAATAGCATATCAAATGTTGTTTTTGTAAACTTTTTGATTAAAATATGCATTTTTGAGTCTTATGGGGAGAAAGCAAGCAAGACTTTAAGATTTAGAACGATGTTTTAAATCAAGTACTCCCCCTCAACAAGTGACTGCTCATTGAGGTGAAATACTTGTCTTTTGAGCAGAATTGTAAAAAATCATGAAATCTTTGTTAATTCTACTCAAAAGTAAGAAGCTTTCGCTCCTTATATGAGGATTGTAGCACTGATGCGTACCACAGGGTCCTTTAAGTACAAAGTGCGGGTTGTACACTGTTATGTGTGCACAAGCCGTAGTAATGACAAATCAATCAATATATAATGAAAATATTGAAATGTTGGTACCAGAAGCAAGGGAGTTAAGGTTCATCAGCAGGTAAAGCATCAAAGTCTGTGAACTGAGGATCGGGTCGTCTGAATGTCAAGACCGGAAATGAAGGTCGAACACCAATGTAGCTTTCCAATCTTCTGATCTGCTCACAACGATACAACCTCTCTTCAGCCGTATGAACAAAGTTTCGAATCATTCTTCGTCCATTAGCTTTCCACCTAGTCTCTTCACCCTTTTGTAGCCGCTTCTTCTCATCGATCAATCTTTCAGCCAACCCTTCACAAACTCTTCGTAGTGTATCATCACAGAACTTCTGAATTTCATCGAACCTCATTAAGCGAAGCTGATTCTTCTTATTGAGGTAGATGATTCCAAACGGTGGTTGTTGCACAAGAGTATACTGTGATTAATCCTTGAATTCCAGGAAATATGAGTTGTGGTTTAGTTAGGTTGATGTTGTTCTGATAACTTTCAACGCCCAGCTGAAGATCTTCCACTCTTTCTTGAATATTAACCGTCTGATGTAGAGAAGTAGAGATGCGATGAAGTTGTATTGTGTTTCCTTTTGGAAGTTTAGCATTTTTCCTTGAACCTTTTCCAAATACATGTCTTCGATGTCATTCAGGTTCAGATCTGGGAAGTCTACTTCACAAAACGTGTATTGCTTCTCTTCCAGTCTCTTGAAGACGATTTCACGCATGAAAGTGTAGTTGAATCTTCTATCCTCCAAGATCTCCATGATAGCAACGATGCGAAACGGATGCTTCACATTCTCACTTGATGTTAGGTGTAGTCTGTGGGTGTAACCGAGTTTACGTTTCTCTAGCCTGTGTTGAATACCGAGAAGAGCTTCCTTGTTGTATGTGACAACTGATTTGCTGAATATTGGTGTAGTCTCTTCAATGTTTGGTAAGTCGTATCTGGCAGCTGGAACGGAAATCGTCAGTGAGGATGCATATCGTTCTTTGGAGGTCTCATGAGTGTGTTGAAGATATCGGAGATCGTTGTTGAAGAAGTAGCGATAAGGGATATTAGGTTTTTCTGGAAAACCTAGCAGAGGCAATGGTTTTGTCCAGTCGGTAAAGTAAGGTGTTTTCTTTTGGGTGTCGATGTTGGATTCAGGGTTCAGCCAGTCGAACGTGCCGGATAAAGCGCAGGCAATGTTCTCCATGTGGTATTCGAGTTCAACTTTATTTCCCGATCTTTTCTTCAGAAAGTCAAGTGCTTCACGATTGATCCTTATCTGTTCAGCCTTAGTCAACTTATCAACTTGAAATCCCATCATGATACTTTGAGTAATCTGCAAAGTATTTCCAGGCATTGGTTCATCGGCTTCAAGTAGAAGTTGTGCTTTGATCATTTCAGTCAACCAGCCAGGTTTCGGAGCTTCATCTACATTGAACCAGGAGAATGGTGTGGACGTATTCTTCTTCTTCTTAGACTTTGTGGACTTCCTTTTCTCTTTAGTTTTTGATGTTGATGATGGTCCAGCTTGAAATTCAGGAATTTGTGATTCTGGAATGGATGATTCGGGTTCTTCCTGAGTGTCAACTGGTTGAAACATGAGAGGTTCTTCTGATTGTGTTGGACCGGATCCTGAGGCTGGTGTACGCTGTTTTGTTGGTGGAGTCTTGGAAGACTTGTATGGCTTTTGAGAAGATGACGGTTCTTTTGATGTCCTTGATTTCTTGCTTTTTGGATCGGCATCAGGATCATCATCTTTCCTTGATCGTTTTGGTTTGCCAGCTGCTTCCTTGCATGACTCTTTGGAGGCAATAGCTTTTAACGCTTCGAACATTGTTGATTCTTCAGGAGTCTTTTCCTCTTTATCTCTGAGTTTTGCAGCTAACAAGGTTTGTAGTTGCTCGGTTGTAAGATCAGCAGGTGCAGTTGGAGCCCTGTTTGTTCGAAGATAGAATGGAGTAGACTGAAGCATTTGTTCCATGTTCTGTTTAATCCTGGAGTTCAACGTTGTCTGAATCGGTTGAAGAAGTTCGGACACTGCTGGAGTGGTGATGGCGACAAGGTTGTCGTTGAGATATTCTTCGGTGTATGACTTTATCATGCCACTCAAGTCAGCTTGCAGGAGCTTTTCAACCAGAGCAGTCGATTCTTTGAGATCCTTGACTTGAGTAGTCAATGTTGTGACATGTTTTGCTAGCTTTTGAACTTGGTCTTTCAGATCTCCATACTGTGGTTGTGTGTCCTTCTTCTTTTTCCTAGCCATAGCAACAGCTTGCTTGATCTTTTGTGATGCTGTGACAGTAGATGAGCTTCCCTTCTTCTTGATTGATTTGCGTTTAGATGTTATCTTTGGTGGTGGTGGAGATGAGTGGTATGATGATGATGTTGAAGATGATTCATGTTCGGATTCAGGTGGAGGAGGAGAAGGATCCCTTGGAGGAGTACCTTTGGGAATTGGAGGATCCTTTGAAGACGAGTGCGAAGGTGTGTTGATAAGTTGGTCGGTGTCAAAGAATTCTTCGTCTTGTTTAACGTCACGAAGTACTCTTTCCGTCTCCTCACGTGCTTTCTTTCTCAGTTCCTCTTCTCTTCGTACCTGATCGACAAACTCCGATGTGATGAACTCAGAAGGTTCTGTCTCCTTTTGCAAGTCTGCATCATCTTCCTCTGTAGCTTCCTTTATAATGACATCTTGTTGTTCAGTTTCAGTTTGAGTTAATGTTGTGGAAGGAGGAACGAATGTGCTGCTTGTGACACCCTCTTGTGCCTTTAGATCGAACGGTTGTTGAAGAGGCTGGGGTTGAAGGAGACTGAGGTGTGCAGCTTCTTTCAATTCTTTCAGATGCTGCTTCTCTTCTGCTCTGGGATCGACAATGATGCTTTTCAGTTTACGCTTGTCTACCAGTGGTATATCAGCCGGTTCATCAACTTCTTCTTCATCATGAATATCACCACTGGGTTCATTGATGGTGATCCCTGTACCTTTCCTTTTTTCCTTGTGAATAGTTTCCTTGCTTATTTGTTTTGCCAGTTCAAGTCCAGGAAACTCCTCTNTGATCCCTGTACCTTTCCTTTGTTCCTTGTGAAGAGTTTCCTTGCTTATTTGATTTGCAAGTTCAAGTCCAGGAAACTCCTCTTCATCATCTCCTGCTTTTGCTCTTCGTTCGAAGTCTTCCTCATCATCTGACTCAGACCCAAACTCAGATTCTGTTTCGGAAGATGAAGATGTTGGTTCATCTTGGATGATAGGTTTTGGTGTGACCTTCTTTCTTTGTCTGGTAGCAGGTTTTGGTGCAGACTTAGGTTGTTGTGAGGTTGTGGTACTGCTTGAGCTTCCCGTCTTGCCACCTCTCTTGCTACGGGTTTGGACTGTGGTAGCTGGTTCTTCATCTTCACCAGTGTAACCTACTTTCCCAGCTTGAAAGGCTTTGTCGTAGATTTTGAAGTTCTGAGTCTTTCTAATCCTTTCATCCAGAAAGTAGTCTGGAATTCTCATTCCCTTAGTCCTTATAACAAACTTGATGGTTTTGACGAAGGAGATCCTGTAGTCTTGGTTGTAGATGTCTTTGGGTTCTGTGGGATCAAGCATTCTCTTGATGTAGTCAGGTGTTTTCTCACAGAAGTGTTCGATCAGCATCTTTGTGAACCTAACGAACGGAATCACACTCCTTTCACGATCGGTTTGAATGTGATGGATTATGTCGCTCATTATGGAACTTGCGAAGTTGNGAAGGAGATCTGTAGTCTTGGTTGTAGATGTCTTTGGGTTCTGTGGGATCAAGCATTCTCTTGATGTAGTCAGGTGTTTTCTCACAGAAGTGTTCGATCAGCATCTTTGTGAACCTAACGAACGGAATCACACTCCTTTCACGATCGGTTTGAATGTGATGGATTATGTCGCTCATTATGGAACTTGCGAAGTTGATAGGTTTCATGCTCATCATCCCCCAAAATACTTGCAGGTGCTCCAGTCGTGGATGTTCGTGACCACTCTTTCTTCCGGCAATTGATCTAACTATCAACATGTAGAATGTTCTCCATGGTTGTGGTAGATATTTGGCGTTGAATCTAGACAGCCTGATGAGTGGTAGTTCGTCTTGGACATCGTATCCTAGATCAATGAGATAATCCAGGATTGCAAGTTCGGTTAGCATGGATGAAACTCTTCTGGTGTAGGAAGCATGAGAACGGTTCGTAGAACATCTAGGTCCACAGTGTATGTCTGACGATCCAGCTTGACGGTGAAGGATTCATCATCCAAGTTGGCTTGAGCTGTATGCCAGAACTGATAAATATAGAAGATCAGAACTGATGTTGACTTTGTAAGCATAGGTTTGCAGGGATGAGCCAGTAGAATGTCTTTAAAAATCTTGCACGTATCTTCGGGAATTCGAATTTTGTTGAAGTCAATACGTGGATTGTTTTGGCCAATGGTGATGTTGTAGTTTGCAAGGACAACCTCTCCGAGTGTGAGTAGTAGTAGAGTTTGTTCGGGGACAGATTCAGTGTGTTCAGCCATTGTATACTGTAAATGTAATGTCATGAAATCAAGCATCTAAATTTGTTAGTCATTAGTCCACATTCATGTTTGATATACAAAAACATACAAGTTACATGTTGCATTTATGGTTCAGTTAATTAACATGTGAGATGTGGTTGTATTAGCAATTTAACACGTATATTTTAAGACATACTAGTTAAACATTCATAGCACTTAACTTCACAAGTTACGTCTTAGAAATACATGTACATCAATAACACACAAACACAAGTTAATTACATATGATTACAACACAACAAATTCATGAGTATTCATCCATTAGACAAGTTTTCGAAAATATTACAACAAGTGAGAATTCCGAAATATTCTTTAAGTGTGATCTCGAAAACATGGTCGCTTGTGTTCTCGATAACTTTCATTCAGTGTGTTCTCGATAACTTTTGAGCCTCATGTTCTCGATAACTTTTACTAGTGAAAGGTCTCGAAAACTTTCAATAATGAAGGTTCTCGATAATTTTCATTAATAAAGGTTCTCGATAATATGATCATCAAAGGTTCTCGAAAAATAACTCCAATGAGTGATCTCGATAAACATGTTTCCATGTTCTCGATAATCAAGGATCTCGATAATTTTATCAAGAGATCTCGATAATTTATCAAGATTTCTCGATAACAAAGTTATAGAGAGATCTCGATAATTTATCAAGGGATCTCGATAAAATTCTCAAGGATCTCGATAATTCAGTGTTTTCGAAAATTCTTATACAAGAATTTTCGAGATCATTTGTAGACATACGTTTTGGTTTGTAAAGAAGATCCTTGATGAATACCTGATGAAAATGAGTGTGAAACAGCAGTTAGAATCATATCATATGCTCATTTACCAGTTTTCGAAAACAATCAAAACCCCAATTATCTAGAACATGGAATTCGAGTAATTATGTGGTAAGATCAATGAAATACATCAATTAGCACTCATAGAAACACATACTAAACACTTAATTGAACTCAAGAACACAAACATGAAAAAACCCAATTCGAACGAAACTTTTAATTATCTAGATCATGCATTCGTGATATATAGAACAATTAACGAGCACAAACATGATACTAACACTCAAACAAACATATCCCACTAGTAAAATTAAACAAAACAACACACAATCAAAAACACCCAAATCGTATAAGAACCCTAATTTCGAAATCAGATCAAACATGAATTTTGTTATGATTATTTGTTTGAAACATGATAAGTACTCATCTAGGAACAAAAGCCCTATGATTAACCAAACAAAAACACATGTATGGATCATAAACAAAGTTAACGCAAACCCTAGTTCTAGAAATCCAAATTGTGTAAAATCTAGCCATTAAAAACTAAATTGGTTAAAAACCATGTCTTAGATTAGGCCAAAGATCATAAAAACACTTACGGTTTGAAGAATTTAAGCACGGATTTTCGTTTA
>LBNU01023245.1:306036-334716 GCA_014162995.1 Artemisia annua
GGGGGGGGGGGGTTTGTTTTTTGGTTATAATTTTGAAAACTTTGACATTTTGGCAAAATTGGTCCCTTAACTACACATCATCCTATTATAAGTCCTACACTTTAATGTTAAACGATGTAATGTAACGACCGTTAGGCACAAAAACATTCTAGGCTAAAAGGAAATTAAAGAAATATTAAAATAAATGATACGAGGGATAACCCGTGAAATTTCACCATTATTATAGACAACATCATATTTTTGAAATATGCAAGTACACATGTTTGAACAAGATTTTTAAATTTTGAAGAACATTTTCTCCCCCTCAACACTTGGTGTGAAAATTGAGAAATTTTTGATAAACCGAAGTGTTGATAGAGGTAGTGTACTTGCATTTGAAGAACAAGAGAAAAATAAAACGTAAGATAAAAAATGTAAAATCTTTTTGGTATTTTTGAAGATATTTTGATTTTGTCTTTTTGTTTTTGATAAATATTTACAAAAGTGGTTTTGGTATTTGACTCAGTTAATTGTTTTCAAGAAAGCATTTTAAATCATCTGGAGTCAAACACCGCATAACAATCCGGTGGACTAGTTCAGCAAACCTTGTGGGAAGTAAAGGTTTCGTGAACAAATTTGCCAGTTGGTATTCAGTACCCACAAAATATAACTCAATTGTACCCTTTTCAACGTGCTCCTTGATGAAGTGATAACGGAGATCAATGTGCTTAGACTTTGAATGCAGAACCGTGTTGCATGAGATTGCTATCGCACTTTTCGAGTCACAGTACGTCGGAATCTTGTTGAATAAATAACCATAGTCCATTAATTATGTACGCATCCAAATGACTTGTGCACAACAAGCAGACATGGCTACATATTCAGCTTCTGTTGACGATAGTGAAGTGCAATCCTGCTTCTTTGATTGCCAAGACACAAGTTTATCTCTAAGAAACTGCAAACCACCAGAAGTACTTTTGCGTGTATCCATACACCCTGCATGATCAGCGTCTGAAAAAGCTATTAGTTCAAAACCGGAATCCTTCGAATACCAGATCCCCAAGTTAATGGTTCCCTTTACGTATCGAAGGATTCTCTTAGCCTCATTGAGGTGACGTTCAGTAGGAGTGTAGGACTGGACTGATAGCGAGAGCACATAAAGACAGCAAATACAATATCCGGTCTACTAGCGGTGAGATACATAAGTGACCCAATAATACTTTGGTATTTTGTGGGGTCAACTGGTTTCCCATTTGGATCCGCATCTAACTTAGTTGTGTTGGCCATAGGGGTATTGTAAGTATCACAACTGGTCATGCCATGTTTCTTAATTATCTCAAGAGCGTATTTGGACTGATTAAGGAAAATACCACGGGGTGACTGATGAACTTGTAGTCCTAAGAAGAACGTAAGTTCACCCATCATTGACATTTCAAATTTTGTTTCATTAATCTGGCAAAAGCGTTTGAGTACTTTTTGTTAGTAGAACCAAAAATAATGTCATCAACATAGATTTGCACAATTAAAACAGCTTCCCCGTGTTTTTGGATAAACAAAGTTGGATCTAATAAACCTTTAGTGAAAGAGTTAGCAAGCAAGAAAGCAGTAAGTTTATCATACCACGCCCTGGGGGCTTGTTTGAGACCGTAGAGAGCCTCTTTAGTCTGTAGACATGATTCGGGTGCTCTGGGTCGACAAATCCCTCTGGCTGACTAACGTATACCTCCTCACGTAGTTGACCATTTAGAAATGCCGTTTCACGTCCATTTGATAAACGACCATCTTCTTGTGAGTAGCATATGCCAAGAATATTCGAACAGCTTCAAGTCGAGCCACTGGTGCGAAAGATTCCTCAAAATCAATTCCTTCCTTGTGAGAGTATCCTTTAGCTACCAAACGTGATTTGTTACGAATTACTGTGCCTTCTGCGTCCAACTTGTTTTTCCAAATCCATTTTAGCCCAATGACATAAACTCCATCCAGACGTTCAACTAATTCCCAAACTTCAAGACGTTTGAATTGGTTGAGTTCCTCTTGCATTGACTCAATCCAGTTGTCGTAAGTGAGAGCTTGCTTAATGTTTTTAGGTTCTTCTTGACAAACGGTTAGAGCATAAATACAGTGTTTAGCATCGGAGTGAAGTTTCTATCTAGTCATAACTGGAGCTGTTGGATGAACAATAATATTGACGATTGGATGATCATGAGTCCAATGATGTGTTGAAGGGTGAGGGTTATGAAACTGCTGCATATTAGTTGGTTCCAAGTTGCGTGTTGACGACTCAGCAATATCTGAAAGGTTCGGAGTCGGAGCAAACGGATTGAAGAACGCATTTGGATCATAATTTGCAGGTTCGGGTACTTGTTGTTGGTTCAGATCTTCAGTTGGGTTGTCGGTGTTGGAAGCGGTTTGTTCTTCTATTGTTGGTGATTCAGTCGGGGGTGCATCGGGTGTTACTATTGTTGTTGTAGTAACCGTTGTATCAGGTACTTGAATATTATCAGGTTGAGCAGCGGAACTAGTGGATACATCTGGTGCACGTGTCTCAAATGAATCATCGAACAAAGGAGAAAACAATGTTTCCAATTCTCGACGAGTTAGTGACAACGGTTCAGCTGAAGAATCTGGAAAGTTTAGACGGTTGGTTGCGGGTCCTAAGCTGTTTTGCTCAGAAGCCATTTCTGTGAGCTCATCGAAATTAGCATGAATAGTCTCCTGAATCTCTCTAGTACGACGGTTGTAGATTCGAAATCCTTTTGAGTTTTCACAATATCCAATGAAGATACCGACGTCAGCCTTTGCTTTAAGTTTTCCAAGATCATCACGATCATTATTTGGATAGCATAGAGAACCAAATACATGAAAGTGTTGTATGTTAGGCTTTCGTTTGTGAACAATTTCATACGGTGTGACTTTGTGACGTTTATTGATCATACAACGATTTTGGGTGTAACATGCGGTAGAGACGGCTTCTGCCCAAAGATAATCTGGTAATTGAGCATTAATGAGCATCGTTCGTGCGGCTTCCACTAACGTTCTGTTGCGTCTTTCGACCACTCCATTTTGTTCGGGAGTCCGTGCAATTGATGTTTGATGTACAATTCCAACTTTCCCAAAATAATCACGAAGAGTTTGATTCTTGAATTCAGTTCCATTATCTGTTCTTACGATTCTGACTGTGTTGCGAAGTTGAACCTGAATTTTCGTGAGAAAGGTGATTATCATCGATGGAGCTTGATCTTTGCTTCGAAGAAAATAGACCCAAGTCCATTTGGAGAAGTCATCAACAATCATAAGAATATACCGTTTCCCATTGATTGTTTGTACTCGCATTGGGCCACATAAATCCATATGAAGAAGTTGAAGAACATGGTCTGTACTAGGTTCTGGTTTTGAACTTAGATGTGCACGTTTGCTCTTTCCTTGTTCACAAGCGGGACATAAGTGATCTTTTGCATATCTGAACCTTGGAAGACCGTCAACTAGTTTATGGCGTGCAAGATCAGTCATAGTTTTGAAGTTGAGATGAGACATCCGTTTGTGCCATAACCAGGATTTTGTCGATTCAGCCTTTGAAAGTAGACAAATAGGAGAGGAAGCAGTCATGTCGGACATTGAAATTGTATAATAACTGTTCCCACGTGTGCCTGACATAAGATCATTTCCTTGTAAATCACGAACAAAACAAGTTTTCTCCCTAAATGCAACTTCCAGATCACCATCACAAAATTGACCGACTGAGAATAGATTGTGACCGAGGCCTTCAACATAATAAAAACGACTAATTTCGATATTCCCACTGACATAGTCCCCATACCCCATAATTGCAGCGAAATGATCATTCCCGAATCTGACAGTACCAATGAACTTTGAGACAAAGTTTCTTAACAGTTTGAGATTGCCTGTCATGTGTCGGGAGCATCCGCTATCAACAATCCAGAGAATAATTTGAACCACCTGCATCACACAAAGGAGACGACGATGGCACAATGGTAAGGGTGGAACCCAAAGAAGTTGTGGGTTCCGTTGGGTTAGAAGCACACATATTAATAAGTTTAGGAATCCATTTAAAGTTATGTGTCCTTTGTAACCAACGTTGCCAATTCCAACTAGATTTTGCTTTCTTCTTAGTGAATTTGCTAAGTGATGGCATGTTT
The DNA here is from genome assembly GCA_014162995.1 of Artemisia annua. NCBI lineage: Eukaryota > Viridiplantae > Streptophyta > Magnoliopsida > Asterales > Asteraceae > Artemisia > Artemisia annua. The sequence goes on from LBNU01023245.1 coordinate 310,173, forward strand.
TTAGAATTATTGTTCGCAACTACTGGGGTGACTACATCATCCTTAGAAACTACACAAGGCATAAGTCCTAGCACAGATTTTGAAGCACTAGTGGGCCTAGATTTTCTGCCTGATGTACGTTTCTTAAAACGAGATAAAAGAGAATTTGCAACACACTTAGAATGATCACCAGACAACATACTATTACGACAAAACACACATGAAGCATTAACATTCAAAGCATCATTCGTTACACAAAGATTAGGATTACAATTGGCCAGATCAGAATCTAAATCTAGTGCAATATGAGTTTTATTCAAAGTCCTAGGGTGTTCTTCTACTTCAGAGGCTTCTAGTGTCTCTCTTCCACGTTGCAAAATCCTATTCTTCCTTTTCATACGTTTACGCTTGGATCTGCTAACGCTAGGAGTGGCAACTATTCCTGTAGAAGTGGAAGGATCCAAATTAGAATTCTGAGTGTGTTGTTCTACATTGGTTATGTCTAATGAGTACATTCCTGGTGCAACTACTTTAGTGTTGACAGATTTTCCTTTTTCAAGTTCACGTATTTTCTCTTTCAACTCAATGATAATGTGTTGTTTATCTTGAATTTCACTGTCGAGCTTTCTGTTTGAATAGAGACAGTTATCTCGACTCTTTTGCCAATAGTCTGTAACTTCTTGCAATTCTGCAATTTCCTTTTCATATTTTGAAATTTGACTTTTTAATTCCTCATTTTCTTTTTGAAAGGATGTGGAAGTGTTAAGACTTTGCAATTCCAGTTCGAAATCAAGACTTTGGTTTTGACACCATTCAAGTTTTTTGTTGAGTTGAAAAATCTCATTTGAAAGTTTGTTTTGCACAACATCATTGTGTAGTCGGAGATTCATGTTTTCACCTTTTAATGTCTCAATTTGTTTAGACAACAATTCAATATCATCACAGTGATCATCAACAAGCATTGAAGTACCAGATTCATAAAGAGAATTCATAACCACAGATATTATATCAGCACTAAGAACATGTTCCAAGAGTCGATCAGCTTCTTTTTGTAAAAATTGATTTCGACATTTTTGGTTTGAAATCGCTTGTTCAGTTACTTGAAAAACATTCATCATAGATGAGACTTATTTTTGAAGTTCCTGTTCCCAGAGGTTAGCACATAGACGCAAGTGTTTAACAAGAGGTAAAAATAGTTTTTGAAACACTTCTCTTTTTTCTTTTTCATGAGGAGTAATAATAGTGAAAACCGTTATTTGAGAATTGCGTTCTATTGCTTGTTCTAAAAGTTCAATATCTTCTTTGAACGTGTCAAAATACCGAAGTACACGACAACGGGTGGGAAGAGGTTGAAGTTTTTCATTGTTTGGTAAAGGACCGTTAATTTGCACCACTGGTTTGACAGGAACTACGGGAGAAGTAACCTCTTGAGGTTTGATAATGTACCATGGTTGTTCAGATTTCTCTTTTTGAGAAGTAGAAATCTCGGTTATAGGAGGCATTTTAGAGTAGTCAAAAGGTATATTATATTTAACGTTTTCCATTTTTGATCGACTCTCTTCTTCGATTTCTTCTTCTTCCTCACAATCATATACAACAGTACGAACAACTGTATCGTCAAAGAAATGATCTGCACTATATAACTTTGGAATCTCTTTGAGTGTTGTTCGTAAAAAACATGGTGATTCACTTCCAATAGCAAAACCGTGTCCATTGTTTGTTCGTTTTACTGAAAACTTTTGAATCGTTGTGACTGAATTGCCAATTTTATATACAACATTTTGAAATTCTTTCAGTTTGTGTTCCAATTCAACAATCTCATCTATATATGACTTAACTTTTTCTCTAGATTTGCGTTTATGTTCTTTGAACTCAGCTTGACAATTTGACAACTCAGTTTTAGTTTTTAAAATGACTGCATCAAGTTGTGCAATTTGTTGTTTGTGTTCAAATGCTTGTTTTTCCAATTCAAAAGTTAAGTTGTTTTTAGATTCCATTATTTTAGAAATTTGATGTTCTAACTCCTTTTCTTTAAGATGAGACTTTTGAAAAGCAACTTCAAAACTTCTTTCCCGATTAACAAGTTTTTCAGCATTATTCAGTTGAAATTTATAGCACTCAATATCCCTAGTTAATAATGCATTTTTCTCTTTCAATCTAGCATTAAGCTCTTGACATTTAATATTTTGAGATTGACTAGTCATGAGAAGGGTCTGACGTTCTGAATCTGGACCAGACAAAGGATCAAGATGTTCAACGTGAGCATTGTTATCATTGACATGATAAGTATCCGAATCATCAAATGTGACAACCGGGTTAATTTGATAATCATCAAATATAACTTTTGTGTTCATTTGAGTATTCGTGTGTGTAGATAACAATGAATCATTTTGAACTCCTTGTTCCTTGTTAGATGCGGATACAGATGGGGAGGCAATTTCATGTATCAGGCATGAGTTAAGATCAGTTATCTGAGATTGACCATCAGTGTCATATACTGGGCCCGAGTCACATATGTGGAGTTCATGCATGTTGGCCAGGAGCATAACAGCAGCATTTACTTCCAGATCTTCCATGTCATCATCAGAATGTGCATTTGCCATGAAGCTGTTGTCGTTAGCACTGTTGTTGCCACGGGCTTCATCTTTGAGCGCTAGGAGTAATGCTTGCTTGTGATACTTGCTGCCTTGAGTACGTGGTGAAGGACATGCAGTTGCCAAGTGACCTATCCCATTGCAGTTGTAGCATCTGATGACTGTATTCCCTGATTCAATATTCCCAGTTTCAACAAGTTCAGCTTTTTTCTGAGGGACACCACCATTGTTCCTGAATCCTCCATTGTTATTAAACCGTTGTCCANAAAAGTCTTCCGCTGTCATGGTTAAATTTTGGGGGGTGTTACAAAGTCCTCATCATCATCATCATTAGCAGTGTTGTGTGTATTCAAAGTATCATTGTTGTCATAAGAGGCAAATTGACTTGCAGGAGGTTGCATTGAGGAATCATAGGATGAGTATTGAGGTGTTTGGGTGTGAGATGGGTAGTTGATATAAGCCTGTTCTGGAGGATAAACATGGTTTTGTAGTGGTGGAGAAGGAACATGTGATTGAGCAACAAGCGCCAAAGAGTTTGTAGGTGGAGGCTGTGAGTAGTATCCTCTGAGAGCGCGATCTTTGTCCACTTCATGTTGATGGTGTTTCAGATTGTCATACAACAAGCCATATGAAGTCTCATGAAGATTCTTTGCTTGTCGAACAAACGTCACATACTTCTGCCAATCGGGACCAAGACATCCTAAAAACTTCGTGTTGATAGCAATCTTTGGTAGAATGATGTTATGTCTGTCGAGGTCATTAATGATGTTCGTGAAGCGGTGGTAATATGACTCAAGTGATTCCATTGGCTCAATCATGAAGTGTGTGTATTCCATATAAAGTTTGGATTCCATGTTCCTCTTGATTTAATTGAGTACCTTCCATTAGTAGATGAACATGTACCCACATAGCCTTAGCTGTTTTCTGAGCATCAACACTGCGAAAGATCGGATTTGGTATACCTTGAAGAATATAGATCATAGCATATTCATCTGCTTCTTTGTGAAGTATTTGTTCAGCAGTGAGTTGAGCGTCAGTAAGAGGTCTTCGTGAATCTGGTCTGGGTGGATAAGCAATTAGATCACCAGGGACAAAGTTAGTCGGTGTTTCAAACGGACCTTCAGTGATTACTTTCCTCATGTATTTTCCATGTGGTTTCTTGAGTTCAAGAAATCGTAGGAATCGACTTGACCACTGTACATAGTAACCGGGTGTGAGCATTGGTGGTGTGTCAAGTGAACCTGCTTCATGCCTTGATTATTGAGTAGTGATGACTTCACACATTTGGTCAAACCAATGAGTTTGTTTCGACGGTGGAGTGATTTGTTGCATAGGAATAGGTTGAGGTTGAGGTAGTTTTTGATGTTGATGCATCATGACATGTTGTTGAGAGATCATTTGATGATATGGATATGATTGTGGAGGTTGTTGTTGTTGATACTGCTGCTGCTGCTGAGGAAATTGTTGTGTTTGATGATACGGTTGTTGTTGATGAAAGTTGTAATACGGTGGTTGAGACATGATGAAGGACTTGTGTGTAAATGGATCTTGTAGAAGGTATGAATGTTTAGCCAATTCTCGAAAACTTTCCCAGATGTGTTCTCGAAACTTAGTATGTTGAATATCTCGAAAGTCAGTCAAAGGCTAAGTGTTCTCGAAAAGGTTGGTGGATTTTGAAAAAATGCGTGAGTTCTCAAAAGTGGTCTATGTTCTCGATAAAAGATCTCGAAAACAGGTTCTCGATAAAAAGTCAAGTTATCGAGAACACCCAAACTTGTGAAATCAACAAGGTTCTCGAAAAATTTGTGAAAGGATTTCGAAAACAACAAAATTGTCGAAAACAAATAGAGTTCTCGATAAAAATGTGGGTTCTCGAAAACTTTCAAGATTTCGAAAAGGGTCCAAAAATTTTCGAGATTATACAATAACGAAAATATCCAACGAGTCGAAGTGTTTTCTTTCTTATACAAGAGAGAAAAACACTGAGTAAGCAACGGTAACACAAAAGGAGCAAGTCTACGTGTTCTCGAAAGTTAAGGGCTTAATGTTCTCGAAAAAAAGGCCAAGGTTTGATTTTGAATAAAGCACACCAAGAACGAGTTTTTAATCCAAGATTCTTGTACAACTAGCTTTAGAATGATGAAATCTTAAAGAAAGTTGCAAACTTTACAAATTTTTCAAAAATTTTTATGTTTTCGAAAAATAGTCCAAAATTCGAATCTTGTGATTTTTGATGAAAAAGTTGAAATTTTTTGTTTGTAATGATTTGTAACACAAGTTAGAAGTAAAGGTGTGTTAGAAATCAAAAACCAAGCAAAAGATTTGAACTTTTTAACAAAAATAACGAATTAAAAACCAAGATATATGGCGTACGAATTCAAAACCAAAGAAATACCCTCTTCTAGCGATTGATACCACTTGTTAGGTCACTATATTGTAAACACAAGTATTGATTTTGTAAGAAATAAGATGAGAATAGAGTTTGGTTGATTAAATCAATATGAAAGATGAAAGTGCAAGAGTTTCTTTAGATATATCCCAACAATTGTTATGTTTACATGAGCTTAGTATTTATAGGAAAGGTCTAGGGCAACACTCCCTTCCCTATCTATGTTGCATGTTGTGGGCTTTGGAGGCCCATTGGACATTTACTTAACTTAATACATAACATAACAAATATAAATAAACTAGCAACCTATTACATTAAGTAGAAATGACCGAGACTTGAGAGATTACGTAAAACGTGATCCTAACAACAATGTTTTCATACACCTCAGTTTCAGATTTGATTAGAAAAGTCCAAAACTCTTGAGATGTCATCTACAATGGTAAGAAAGTATTTATAACCTTTGTTAAGATCGTTTTAGCTCGAGGTTTGTTAGACCTCATCTAGGGATTAAACAATAATAAAGATAAAGAACATGTACGCAGCGGAATAAACAAAACATCTTTATTATTGATACAAGGTTTCTTCGTCATCATCTCTACTCTAACATACACCATAAGCCCCAATGCTACGTGATCAAGTGTAGCACGGTTACTCAACAATAACAGGAATCATAAGATCCTTGAGGCTAAAACTAACATACCCTAGGCGTTTTCCCCATAAAACGCCTCAACACACACACGCTTTTACTGGTTACATTGTGACACACTTGATAAAACCTATTCCCTGTATCTCTTTATATAATAGAGATACTAGGGTTACAAAATACTACAAAGGACTAAATTGTAATAACTTCTTTGTAAAGCAAGTCCCTTGTCTTTTGCATTCTTCACTTTGTCATCACAAGTCCTTCATCTTTCATATGTTTTGTCTTATCAACTCAAATGTAATTCCCAACAATCTTCCCCTAGTTGATATGACAAAACCCAGTAAGCACGAACTTCCCCTGAAGCTAACATATATGAAAGATAACGACTTCCCCTTAATCCATGCTATACCACCAAGGATCTTCAAGTTGCAATCTTCTATGAAAATATTCTTCCCCTTTTTGTCATCATCAATTAGAGGAAAAATGTAAGCAACTTTGATCTTCACAACCACGAATCAATATTACACTTCCAATCCAGCTGTCCAATGTTTCAAAGTCGCCCACCATTAAGTTTTCCGCATCTAAAAATGGACTTGAAACAAAAGAAATCAAAACTAGCAGTAATAATAACTAACAGTTGTAGAAACCTTCACCTCGATGTAGCATGTAAATGGTTAAACAGTTAAACATTAAGCTTCCCCTGAAACCCATATGTTAACCATTTGTTGAATCTTCAATTCTGTAGGCTTTATGTAATGATTAAGAAAACTAACCATTACTAATTTGATGTTGAAGTAGAATAACCCAAACTCATGTCTTAAATATAACTTCAAACGTATACCCAAAACGATGTATAGGGAGACCGAAATCTCTTGACAATAATCACTGAGCACAATAACGTAACTCCTTCAAGTGTTTGTCAATTCGTAGATATAATAAGAACACAAACCCGAGAAATTCCACTTCATCGTCAAAGAAGCAATAAATAATCTTCGTCATCAATGAGAATAAATAAGAACGAACCATTAAATCAGTTAAGAACCAATAAACCAAACGCCAAAAATCTAAGCTCGTGTGTGTGTCTCCCCTTTGGTGTGTGTGTCGGAACCAATCTGTTCCAAATCATTCAGCTATATACTTCCCCTCACGTATATAATCTCATGCCACCACTTACTTGATAAAATTCTCATTGTCGATATTACATAATAGCAAATTATGAAACTTTGCTCATGAGAAAATAAAATCAAACATGTCACCGGCCCACTATGAAGAAGCAACCGACCCATGTTTTATGCATTTAAGTAGAATAAAACAAAGTAACCAAAAGAACCATACATGAGTCTATCAGTAGGCACCGTCCCATGTGTTTTGAATCAAATCAGCCATCATCATGCAACTCTTCACGTAATAAATCTCCTTGCACATCAGTTCATGCAAAACCTTTTGCATCTCCTTACTTTGACAACCTTTTTAATCAACTGCCCTTTATCCAATATTATACAATGTTAAAAATCATCTAGGCTTCCCATCACTTCTTGTAATTGTGTGTGTCTATTCAATAATTCTTCTTTTAATTTGCACGTCCAACAGACTTAACATCAACTCAGAAGTGGCAACTTGAACAAAAATTACGAGCTGTTCAAAAATAAAAGTAGCAGTGGAAACATAGCGTTGGCAGTGGAAACGATCAGTGGAAACAAATAAGCATAGCAGTGGGAACAAATAACTGGCAGTGGGAATATCAATAAGTGCAGCAGTGGAAACGAAATACATTAGCAGTGGTAACGTGAAGTGTAACAGTGGTAACATCTATGAGCAGTGCAAACTTACATCCTTATCAGTCACGTTTTCCTCTCAATAACCATTGTGTATCTCCCACTCTCGTACTCCACTTGTATCACATGGTACGAGGTTATTGAACTAAACAATATTTTCACTTTACTTTTTGCAAAAGACGATGCAGTAGCACTTCCAAAAGATGACAACCCCTCTCACAACCATGATAACATAATACGAGATAAATATATATAACATGTAGACAGCGACAACACATAACATCTCCAAAAACAATACCTCAATGAATTCATGTGAACTGACAACCATGAACAATAATCAATTGAGATACGACAAAACATCCTTCATGTGATGAATATCCCCATAGGCATATCTCTATTATGCATAGTCCCAAACCAGTAGACACATTCAAGTAATAGTTGCATAAGTACCAGTAACCTTACATCCATAAAACTTACTCCATTATCCTTACGTAAGCGAGTGCCAGTAGAGTTACTTCTGTAACAGTAAACTTACTTCCATCTGTATGGTATTGTCATCAGTAACTTTATTATTCAAAGTAGTAATGTTATTCATCATCACAACTCTCATACGTGTTTCACCTTTGTCGCCAAGTGAGAGATTTCTTTTAGGGTTTCAAATTAGTCTAGGGTTTTCTTTATACTGGATATAGTGAATGTGAATAGTAGCAGCAAATCAGAAAAAAAAAACTAAATCGAGTTTATTAACAAACCCTAAAAATTATTTTTCTGAAAAACCCTAAATCGAATAAACCTTCTTCAAATCTGCTTTCTTCCATCAATAATAACCACCAAACAATGTATATCCAACTTCCACAATGAATTAAATCAAGTAAAACACGAATTAAGGAAGTTTAAGAACATAGAAACCCCAAAAATTCGACTTACAAATATGTCTCTGCAGCAGTTTTCGAGACCCCATAGTTTTCGATTGAAAGCTCAGATCGACGATCCCTCCAGTGTAACTCTTCCTTGACATGTAGAGAAGCTGCAGTAAAAATTTCAGCCCGATCCAACGGTTAACGAAGGAGAAATTGGTGTTACAAAACTGCTCTGCAGAAAAATACGAAAATTGAAACAAAGTCGATTTTTTCTTCTTTTCTTCGTTCTTCGACAAACCAAACCTTGTTTAATCCCACGATCACGAGCCCCTTGGCTCTGATACCACTTGTTAAGATCGTTTTAGCTCGAGGTTTGTTAGACCTCATCTAGGGATTAAACAATAATAAAGATAAAGAACATGTACGCAGCGGAATAAACAAAACATCTTTATTATTGATACAAGGTTTCTTCGTCATCATCTCTACTCTAACATACACCATAAGCCCCAATGCTACGTGATCAAGTGTAGCACGGTTACTCAACAATAACAGGAATCATAAGATCCTTGAGGCTAAAACTAACATACCCTAGGCGTTTTCCCCATAAAACACCTCAACACACACACGCTTTTACTGGTTACATTGTGACACACTTGATAAAACCTATTCCCTGTATCTCTTTATATAATAGAGATACTAGGGTTACAAAATACTACAAAGGACTAAATTGTAATAACTTCTTTGTAAAGCAAGTCCCTTGTCTTTTGCATTCTTCACTTTGTCATCACAAGTCCTTCATCTTTCATATGTTTTGTCTTATCAACTCAAATGTAATTCCCAACAACCTTCTTTACTACTGACCTTGTAAGGTCCCTATAGATCCAAGTGGACAAGTTCACAAATATTATCTAATTTGTGGTCACTTAATGGGAAAGGTTCCCTTGTTTGCTTGGCTTTGTGGAAGGCCTCACATGGAGAGGTTTTTGGATTATTGTCAAACAGCAGTTTGGTTTTCAAGGCATCAAGGACCTAATCAGCATGATGACCAAGTCTTTGATGTCACAAGTTCTGAGACACATAGAAGACAGAGGTAGGACAATCAACGGATGTCTTACCTCCACAATGAAAGATACAAACCACCTCTTTGATTACCAATCTCCACTATATCCTATTTCTGCAAATCCTGATTATAACATTCATGTTCATCAACCCAACACATAATTTACTGTCTCTAGCTAGTTTATGTACAAAAAGGAGGCTGACATTATATTCATGGACAAGTAAGACATCATAGAGGGTAATGTCCTTGGTTAACTTAAGATCTCCAATTTTCTGAATTAAGGCATGAGTACCATTTGGGTGTCTAACAATTAGGCCAAGGTGAGCAATGTCAACAATTTTATGCAAAGTTTTTCAGATATTGCCATTTGTTTATTTTCCCCTCAGTCTATGATCCACTCATTATCAGTTTTAATTAATTTGAACTTGTTGTCAGATCTAAAGAACTTGTGAAAATTGGTATTAAATATGAGACTTCCATTAAAGAAAGTACTTGCCATATTAGCACTAATAGGAGAGGTTGGCTTATCATTAATAAGATTTATCAGCCTAAGCATCTACTTACTGGTCAAAGACAAAGGAGACCTAGTGCTTGGCACTGCTTATTGTTAGCCACAACTTTATTTTGAGATTGCACTTTTGAGGCTTGACCATTGGGTTTTTTGTAATTAGGTGGGGACGCAAAAAGTTCAAAACATCTTTCAATAGTATGACCAACTTTCAAACGTTTATCCACCTTAAATTGGGATTAGGACCTCTACTAGTTGTTTTTTTTTTTTTTTTTTTTTTTTTTTTTTTTTTTTTTTTTTGTCATAGCCTTTTGACACAAATGCAGTTGCAGGTAATTTTGATGGTGTGTGGTTAGAGGTAACACCCATATGAGATTCTTCCAAGAGATAATTGGAAAAGCAGATTTCACACTAGAAAAATGATTCCTGGTCTGTATGTTTCTTCTTAGAGAGTTAATATTTTTATGTAAATTAAAGTGACAGCATCAACCTTGTCATAAGTTTCCTATAAGTCAGACCAGAACATAGTCAGTTTTGGAGAACACTTCATTTAATTCAGTAGTACAGAATTTAGGATCTAACTTAAAACCACAAAATTTATCTCATTCTAGTTTGTTTTGCTAAATGATCAGTATCATTAGGTCTTTTACATGTATCACCTAGAAACCCTAGTTTCTTTTTTGTACCTATAACTTGTTTCATAGCACAACTCAATATGTTGTAAATTTCATTCCTATTTAACTTAACAAAGATTAGGGGAGCACTAGTGACATCATTAGGATGCATATATAGGGGATCTCAAACACAACAGACACATCACTAGAACATAGACAATAACAATTTTTAGAGCCATAAACTAACAGATAGAACACAACAAATATTAGCAAACTTACAAAAAAAGAAAAACAACCAAGACAAACTAGGCAAAGCAATCAGACATATCTTAAAATAGACAAAACAGATTTAATAATAATTCATATAGATAGGTTATATGCAGATAAGGAAACCAGAACATTATATAACAATAAAATTAGAACATATTATATATCTAAACTTGTTTTAAATAAGATGATATAACATAACATTGAATAGATCAAGCCAGATAATAACAATTAACAAGTGAAAAAACAAAGATTAAAAACAAACTAATCCCTGATTATAGCAAGAGTTACCAATTTAAGCTATAAAAAGACAGCGTGAGTAAAAGAGAACTAACATAAATGAACCCATAAATTAAAAGTAGCGGAACAACCAATCTAATGAATTTATAGAGATCCAAACAAAACAGACTCGGACCAATCTTATGAAACTTTCACTCAAACAATCCCAAACCAAAGCAAATCAACGATCCAGCCACACTACAAGATCCCAGACTTAATCTCAAACAGATCAAGTACCAACAACCGTCGAACAATCAAAGGTCGCCCTTAATTTTGAAAACCCCCAAATATAAGAGGGCATCAAAAGCAATAATCGAATATATCAGAACCTCTAGCTCTTGATACCATGTTGAAATTATATAATATAATTATAAAAAATAATCACACAGCAAAGAGTTTTAAGAGAAACATTCGGCCCAATTGCCAATATTTTACTTAGTTAAACGATTCAACATGCAACAAAAGATTACAAAGGTGATTGATATCACTAAAATGGCAATCACACAAGAACAATAACCAAAGGGTTAATGATGGTAAGCACAAGAAAATAATAAGGGATTCTTTGAGAGGGAGAGATTAGTGCGTAGTATGTGTTTAGAGATACAAGAGAGTTGATTGTGTGTTGTGTCTTAACCCTAATCACGAGGGGTATATAAGTAGGAGAGAATGATCCGTTTTAGCCCTTCACGTTCCATCTTTCTTGTTTAGACACAAAACTTCAACAAATAAGCAATAGCCTTTCATCGTTTATGTATTCTAGAAACAACCATAACAAACAAACATAAAAATAAATAAGAATATGCAATGTAACTTATTTAACATTCACCTTATATTTCGTCAATTATTGTATTTTTAATTCAATTTTACTAGAAGCAAATTCTTGGCTTGTCTAGTGTTTATTGTTATTGCTTATAACATAAGTTAATCTATATTATCGGTAATGGAAAAATCACCTATTCTTTAAAGTGAAAAAATTAAATTAATATCTTGTCTAAATTACCTTTATTAAATCTTAAAAACTTTATTGAAGGCAATATTTAATCATTCACGGAAAGTATTGAACCAAATAAATCTATTGAAGGAAACTATTGTAATATTGCTTGAACAATTGAATCAAGATAGATTTCAAGATCACAACTACATTCATTATATGTAACTTATGTAAACTGAAATTCTCAAGTAGGTCAAATAAAACATGCATAGGTTTGATTTATTTATGAGATGTGATACATGGACCTAATAAATAGGCCTAACTGTGGACCTACCGCATTAATAACTTGTACATTTGATAATAACTTGTACATTTGATAAATTAGTTACATGTATGATGAATCGGATAATATAGATCTAAATAAGTCGGTTATGGACATGAATTTCGAGCTACAGGTGGACGTGTGTTGATTGTTTCATTTTGACCAATTTCGAATGACTTTTATTTTTATTTTCCTATATTGCCTTTTATTAATCTTCATTTAAATACATTTTTTCGATCTTAATTATCTTTTATTATTTAATTATGAATTTGAGTTATATTTACATTGTCTCTAACATTTATTGTATTAAAATTACCAGATATCACATCACTATCTCCTTAAAAATGATTCCGTCCTCGAAATCAACGAAAAATAAGTCTTTTTACTTTTAGAGGAGAGTTATTTAACATGCTAAACTTTTTTTTACATACCAAGGGATTCATCTCCACCCTTCACCTAAAAAGAAATTAATGGTTAAGATTAAAATCATTTTAATATTTCACATTTTTTTTCTTTAAATATCTCTTACACCTTTAATCGTTAAGCGAAAATAATTATACTATCTTGATTAGCATTTAATTATCTTTCTATAGACAGGCACTTTGATATATTTTTGACATTTTTTTTTATTGAACTTTGCATGAAAAAATCACATGTGATGTTAGTATTAAATCACATATGATATGTAATATCACATATGATATTAGTGTTAAATCACATATAATATGTAATATCACATGTGATATTAGTGTTTAATAACATATGATTTTTTTCATGCAAATTTCAGGAAAAAAATGAAAAAACGTAAAAATAGGTGAAAAACACGAAAATAAATAATTTTGTCGAAAGTATATCAAAGTGCCTATCTATAAAAAGATAATTAAATGCTCGTGTTAACGGTATATTTTTTTCGCTCAACGATTTACGGTTTGAAAGATATTAATAATTGAAAAAAAAATGATGAAAGTGAGTTTTTTAAATTGTTGGGATTCATCTCATCGATTAGATCAAATTAAGATGCAGGGTGGAGATTGATTGTTTTGTATGTAAAAAAAGTTTGGTATGTAAATGATAAAGATACGCAACATACTTTCTCAAAAGGAACGAAATATGCAACATACTAAATCTATTACTTGTATCGCTAAGATACTTTCAAATTTTGCACAATATACGCAACGTTGAGCCATTCTTTGCTTGTTTGACCAGTTTGTAGATTAATAGTTAAAAAAATATACATTATTGGTCCCTGTAGTTTGCGCCTGTTTCACCAGTCATCCTTTAACCTTTTTTCAGTTATAAAAGTTACAATAATGGTCCTTGTGGTTTGGGTTGACTTTCACCTTTAGTCCCTTGACTTTTTTTTTCACTTTTTTGTCCGTGTTTACACGTGTAAAGTTCGTTTTTGCACGTTTTCGTCCGTTTTTACAAATTTTCGTCCGTTTTTACACGTTTTGTTCGTTTTTACACGTTTTCGCCCGTTTTTAGACGTTTTCATCCGTTTTTCCACTTTTTCGTCCGTGCTTACACAATCCATCCCCACCAAAAAATTTCCAAAAAACTATTTTCACAAAAAAAAAGGAATTAAAAGAAGGTTTTCCAAAAGGATTCGAAAAAACATATTTTCGAAATAAATTTTAAATTTTCGAAAATTCTTCTAATTTTTTTTGAATTTCTAGAAATTTCTGAAAAAGATTGTGTTGAAAAAATTAAAAAAAAAAGATTCTAAAAAATATTTTAAAAAAACCAAATAAAAAAGTTTTTCGAATAAAAGTTTTTAGAAAAATATTTGAATAAAAAATATTTTTCAGAAAAAATGTATTTTAAAAAAATATGTTTTTAAAAAAAATATTTTTTAAAAACATTTTTTAAAAAAACATTTTTTCTAAATTTTTTTTAAAAAAACATTTTTTCTAAATTTTTTTTATCCAAATATTTTTCAAAGAAATTTTTATTAGAAAAAAAATTTTATTCGAATTATTTTTTAAATTTATTTTAGAATTTTTTTAAAATATTTTTCTAAAAAATTCCATAAAATTATTTTTATTTTTCGAATAGTTTTAATTTTTTTTTTGATAATTATTTTTTGAATTTTTTTTTTCAAAAATTTCTTTTGATAAAAAGAATTCGAAAATATAATTTTGTGGAAAAAGTTGTAGAAAAAAATTTTCAAAAACAAATTTTCTTCAAAAAAAAATAGAAAAAAAAGTTTTTGAAAAAAGATTTCGAAAAGAATTTTACCTTTTAAAAGANAAGGAATTAAAAGAAGGTTTTCCAAAAGGATTCGAAAAAACATATTTTCGAAATAAATTTTAAATTTTCGAAAATTCTTCTAATTTTTTTTGAATTTCTAAAAATTTCTAAAAAAGATTGTGTTGAAAAAATTAAAAAAAAAAGATTCTAAAAAATATTAAAAAAAAACCAAATAAAAAAATTTTTCGAATAAAAGTTTTTAGAAAAATATTTGAATAAAAAATATTTTTCAGAAAAAATGTATTTTAAAAAAATATGTTTTGTAAAAAAATATTTTTTAAAAACATTTTAAAAAAAAACATTTTTTCTAAATTTTTTTTTAAAAAACATTTTTTCTAAATTTTTTTTATTCAAATATTTTTCAAAGAAATTTTTATTAGAAAAAAAATTTTATTTGAATTATTTTTTAAATTTATTTTAGAACTTTTTTTTAAAATATTTTTCTAAAAAATTCCATAAAATTATTTTTATTTTTCGAATATTTTTAATTTTTTTTGATAATTATTTTTTGATTTTTTTTTTCAAAAATTTCTTTTGATAAAAAGAATTCGAAAATATAATTTTGTGGAAAAAGTTGTAGAAAAAAATTTTCAAAAACAAATTTTCTTCAAAAAAAAATAGAAAAAAAAGTTTTTGAAAAAAGATTTCGAAAAGAATTTTACCTTTTAAAAGATTTTCGAAAAGAATTTTATTGTTTTGAAAAAAATTGAAAAAGAAAAAAGTTTTTGTAAACACGGGCCAAGGGTGAAAGTCAACTCAAACAACAAGGACAATTATTGTAACTTTTATAACTAAAAAAAAGTTAAAGGATGACCGGTGAAAACAAACGCAAACCACAGGGACCAATATTGTATTTTATTTAAGTATTAACCTACAAACCGGTCAAACGGGTAAAAAATCGGTCAATGTTGCGTATATTGTGCAAAATTTGAGAGTATCTTAGCGATACGAATAATAGATTTAGTATGTTGCGTATTTCGTTCCTTTTGAGAAAGTATGTTCCGTATTTTTAGACTTCTCCCTATGCGTTATTATAGTATAGTCACGTTAAGAGTGGTAAGTACCCTTGCGTTCTCGACTCGCGCCGTTCCACAAGCCAAGAAAACCTGACGGTGCACGGTATCGCTAGTGGTGCCATCGGGCCTTGCGCCATGGTGTCCAGCCAGCGTCGTGGGATTTTTTTCCCTTTTTTTTGGACTTTTGGAATGTTGGAAGTGGGTTTTAAAAATGTGAACATTGGATTTGGATCTTTGTTGTATATGAATCATAAAAATTAAACCCTCTAAAAAACCTTATATATACCCCTTATTAATCCATACTTTACACACATTTTCAATATATTTTTCCAAACAAAATGAGTAGAATTTGGAGCCATGAAGAGGAGTCACTTTTGGAGGAGTGTTTCACTCAAATAACCGAGAATCCAAATACGAGTGCGAATCAAAAAATGAATATGTTTTGGGATAGAGTTCTCGACGTATACAACAAGGAAGCCAACAAGCGCGACTATCGTATTCGTACCAAGAACATGTTGAGGGGAAAATGGGCTTCTTCCCTTGCCCGAAAAGCACGTGAGAGGGCAAATAATCCAAACGAAAACTAGTTAATTTTATGTAACTTTATATTGTAACTTTTTATTTCGTATGTCGTTTAAATTTCGTCTTGTAATTTTTTTTTTCAATGAAAAGTAGCCGTTAGGCCTTTTATTCAATTTCAAAGTTAAAGCAACATTACACGAAGCTAAAAACGATACAGGAAACAAATAAACATGACACGGAAAAGAAATAAACACGCTACGGAAAAGAAATCAACACGCTACGGAAATACTTAACATAAAACATCATTACTCATCGTCTCTGTCCCATGCCTACGTGTTTCTCAGAATGAACCATACATGTTGATATTTTAACCCTCTCCCACCATGGTGTTCATGATAAATTTGGTTTGCATTGCTGAGACGACAAGGGTCTTGACTTGTATGCTGCAACTCTATGTAAATAGCATTATATCTACGACATTCAAGGTTGATTCTACTCCATTGAGCCGTAATACTATGTTTATTACGGTGCTCACCAACAGTCTGATCGTTGAACCTGTGTGTAACGTCATTCCAAAAAGAACGTTCATTCACACGCTCTCTAGATTGGTGAACTTCAAGCCATACGTTAGCTAGCAAGTTTTCTTCTTCCATTGACCAACGATTATTCATTGTGAAATGCTTTATACATACACAACACATACAAACACACATAAAATTTATCAACTCTCTCGACAACAATGTCTCGCAAAGACTTCTCCCAACAATTCCCAACTTTCCGTGACTTCTCCCAAAAACAATTCCCAACTCACCGTGACTTCTCCCAGCAATTCCCAAGCCACCATGACTTTTTCCAGCAATTCCTAAGCTCCAGCATGATTTCGAATGCACCGGTGAACACTCCACTGGAAGACATCTTTCCGGTATTCACACCGGGTAATGAACCGGTGCGTAATCCACCGTGTAACACCTGGTACTTTTCCTAAAACCCATTTCTAGCCAAACTTCTATTATCATGCCTGAACCACTTTTAAAACTTTTAATGCATGTTAAACTGGATTTGAGAAGCGTGAGATATATTAGGAACGAGAATTTATTCCTTGATTTACTCAACACAACCTAGGATACTCGAATTTGTTTCATTTGCCAAATTATTTGATTTATTTTGAGTTTGAGAAAAACTCTGAAGTTTATGCTTGATTTTATTGGAAAAATTATTTCGTGAACAATGGCGCAAGTTTCGTAATTTTTTGAGTCCGTTTGCTATGTCGTTTGAGCCCCCGAACCGTTTTTACGAGAAGTTTACTATATTGGCGAGAGTAGTCCCTTGAGTTTATTTTCACAATTTACCCTACACTTTATTTAATAACAAACCCACCCTAGACTTCATACTATAAATACCCCCTATAATAATTTCATTTCATTTTTATAAACACAAAACACACACACACCACACTTTCTCTCTCTTTCTTTCTCCTCTCTCTCTCGCCGGTCACCCAACCCACGCCGGCAACAAATTCCGGCCACCGGAATATTTTCCGGCAACCACCAACTACACCACCTACCCTATCTTGTAGATCGGGACACCCCCGACTCATCCCCACACCCCGTTTACTCTCATTCGAACCAACGCGCCCCCTATTCCCATTTTTCTTTTCGTACGACGCCACCACGAGCCGCCACCTTACCCCATCGTGTTCTTTTGGTAACCGAGCACTCCCCACCACTTTTTAATCATGTTTTATTAATAAAAACACATTTTAAACGAAACCCTAATTTTATAATTTGATTTAATCCGAATTTATATTGTTTTCTTTTATAAAAACATGTTTATTTAAGGTTTTAATAACAAAACTCGTGTGGTTTCTCCTTTTTGGTCTCGTTGGGTCGCGACTCGGTCAACTCACCGAGTCAACTCGGTTGACTCGGTGAGGGTTTTGTTTATTTTGATGTTTTGGTCGAGTTAGGTGACGAAGGGAGTATGGATTTATGTTGTTTTGGATGATATGAGGTTCCGTTTGGTTGTTTGAGGCTCGGCAGCCACTGCCGCCACCACCGAGCCATGGTGGTGGTGGTGGGAGGTTAAATATTGTTGTTGTTATTGTTTTGGTAACATTGGTTGCTTGGTATTTGGATTTGGATGTGATTTGGTGTAGCCGAGGTGATATGCGAATTGTATTTTGGTTATAGTTTATGTGTTAGCCGAATGGGGTTAGGACTAGGATTAGTTTTGGTAAATTGGTTGAGGCGAGGTATATGGGATTGATGTTGTGATACGGATATGGTTTTGGTCTCGGATGGTTATTATTATTATTATTAACCTTATTATTATTATTATTATTATTATTATTATTATTATTATTATTATTATTATTATTATTATTATTATTATTATTATTATTATTATTATTATTATTATTATTATTATTATTATTATTATTATTATTATTATTATTATTATTAGTTTTAAACGGTTAAACGGTAAATATTAATACAGAATAATAACTATGAAATTTAAAATGTAAATTGTTAAAGTTACTTTAATTTGGATAACGGATTGGAATCCGCACTTGAGATTTGTGATTATGACTTGTGAACTTGTATTGGACGTATTGGATTTGCGGCTATGGTTATTTGGACTTATGGACCCTTTGGTACACGAGACGGTAGGGTACGTTAGGCCAAAAAGATCTTAACGTACCTGGAACCCGAACTATACGAAATGGTCGATAAACCTAAACAACAAATGGACTACGTGAATGATATATCCAATCATATTAATATCTATACTNCTTCTCTTGCACTTTGGATGAGGATGGATGAGGAGGGATTGAATCACTTGAAAGAAAGATTAATAATCTTATGATCAAAGGGTTTTGAAAGATGCTTAGAGAGAATTGGATCTGAAAATTTTAGTTCAAAATGTGAGAAAAAATACCAGGTTTGAGGTGGTATTTATAGGCAAAGAATTCTGACACAGGGAGCGTGCCGGCCCCCTTAAAATTAAGGGGGCCGCCCACCTGTAACGGCCAGATTTTTTGTCTTTTTTTGGAGAAAGTTTATTTGGTGAAAAACTAACTGATTTTGGTTAAAAATTTGAATTTATATATTTAGTATGATTTAAACATTTTCCTTTATTACCAAAAGTGTTTTTCAAAAATATATAATATGTTTATATTATTTAATAAACTTTGTAACAATTAATTAAATACCCCTTTGATCATGAAATGTATTAAGCACTTGTTTATTCATACCTTAAGTGATTTAGTTGGATAAAATGATATAAACTAACTTAATACTTGTTTACGTAGTAATCTTGCGTTCAATGTTTTTACATTTTGTGATCGTCAAAACATAGAGATATCGTAAAATATAAATAACGTTTTTATGCATTATTTATATCAACAATCTCCCCCTTTTTGATGATTACAAAATCTAAACTCATTAAAACAAAAATCTTTACATATATATGAGACAAGTTTCGACTTGCACATGATGCATCATAATCTGTACCCATGAGAGTGCTGACTGGATAATATGAGTCATATGCCCAGTCATCAATTTTGTACAAGCTGGCACCTCCACGTGGCAACATTATTTCGAGCTTCATACTAAAAAATGTGTCACGAGTGGGATTAGAACCCCGGTATCCAATGTAAACAACCAACAATCCAACCACTAGACCAAAGTGTTTTTTGTGAAACAATTTGAAAAACAAAATCCATAAGGGCTTGAAATCCCTTGAATGTAGGCGGTATATCTACATGCTTTGACTTTCACTTCAGTTTCAACACACATAATATTTCCCCCTGATTTCTCTGCATTTTCCTTAATCCTCTCACAATTAATCACTTCAATCAGTTATACATTTGAAAATCCCTTAATTGTGGCAATTCAAATCAATTGGTTTTAAATCCCTTAATTGTAGCCATATTAAAAACAAATTAAATAAGAGGAGCGTGCTATTCAAAATCACCATCCACATTAGCACCTCTTCAAATTTATTCTCAGAAATCCCATCTGAAATCAATTCATTCTTTCAAATCCGTTTCATATATCATGTTCATATGATTTTCAATTATTTAATCACATAATCATGTTTGTATGAGTTGTAACTAATAAGGTTTCTGGTTTTTGTAGTTTGGATTGACGACTCACTGATCGGATTGTTTATTCGGAGTTAACTATCGTGTGTTTCACGATTCTATTTCAGGATTATAAACACAATGACACAGGTATGCCATTGATTTTTACAAATTTTCAAATCATGACATGTTTATTGATTGATTTGCTTTTATGTTTAATTTGTGGTGAAATTATAATTTGGATTCATAATCAATTTCATGATGAGATTCTATGCACACCGGGTGTTTGATAAAATGTATATGAAGTTAGCTTTGTAAAAACTAATCTTGGGATTTTATTCACATATATATGATGTTTTGTGGGAATTTTATTTTTATTTTTTTCTTCTGGTATCACAAGTTTTATGAAAAGCTCGCCAAGTGTTCGATGAAATGTTTCAAAGAAAGATCAATAAAGGTATGTAGGTTATTTGTAGTTTGTAATTTATAATATTATCAGATGAATCGTTCGTTGCATAATTTTATTTGTATATTTGAATTCGGCATAATAATAGTGGTGGTATTATTTACAGGATGATGCAATTGAATCTATTGATTAGTTATGTTTATATCAAATTCATTGTCAAATAAAATAAGGTAAGATTGTTATTTTTTTTCTTTTAATATTTTGAAACAAGATAAATCGATTATTGAGATGAGGATGTAACTGTTCCTACATGTGATCAATGATGCAGAAAACTTCTCTACATAAGTTCTGTTGGTGTTATGGATTCATTTGTTGCTCTCATTTGCCGACGGTGTTTGGTATGTATGCATACAAGTTTTCTCATTTCATTGTTGTTAGTTTGGTTAACGTTGAGCTATTTATTGTTCTTGCTTTACAGGTATTTAATTTTCGTCGTCACATGATTAGGCAACCTTTTATTACTCATGTAAGCATTTATATTTCCAAGATCATTACGCTTTTTATAGTGGAGTTTTGTATAGCTTGCATTTATGTATGTTTACTTGCATGATTGATAAACTGAACAACCACCCTGTATCGTCAATCCCTAAATTGAGATCGGAGTTAAACAACAATCTTGATTTACATTCTTACAAATCATTTTCATATGATTTTCAATTATTTAATCACATAATCATGTTTGTATGATATGTAACTAATTATTTAATCACATAATCATGTTTCCAGCTCATGTGTTAGAGAAGAAGGAAATGGTAATGATGTGCAGTTGATTTTGAAAAAGAAAGGTAATTTTTATACATATTTCATATGAAAGTTATGGTTTTTTGTAGGGATTGCTGCATTCCCCGCATTTCGGCCTCCGGTGCGACATATCCACAACCTATGAAGGCTACATCAAGATATCAATGAAACAAGGATCAGGTTATAACGATCAGGTTATAACTAGGTAATATTTAACTATTTATTGTTTACTCCTTTTTAGAAAACTTTATATCATATAGTCTTGAAATATGTTTGCTTAATGATATAAACCAAATGGGGCATTGATATGTTTATTTATTAAATAGCATCATGTTTTACTATGTATCGGATCTTGCTGCAATGTCCATTTCCTTATGTGTTTTTGTTATTTCATGAGTCAAGTTAGAATCAAATACATCTAATGGATGCTTGGGATTCTTTTGGTTACATTTCAAGGTGATGTTTAATTTGTTGTGTACATTTCACTAATACAAATGTCACGTCCTTTGTTTTTACACGACTATATGTATATCTTGATGGGTTTTTACATGTTTAATGATCATCAGCTGGACTATTGTACCTCTTTATGTGCTGGACTGCTGGTCGTGAGCCACTTCGATAAAAACTTATGACCATTTAAAGTTGACATGTTTTCACACACACGTCAACTAACATATTGGTCTATTTGTTTAGTTTAGCAGGTTAAATTATTAGGTAATTTTGGTTAAACCTTAAAATGTAGTAACTGAATAGTATTTATTAATATATGCACATTACATTGCCAGCCGTGGGGTTTACTAATTGTGTTGGGTTTAAGCAGTATGATTGATTAAAGAACCCTATAAACAACCAGTATTGAGGTGGGACTAAAAGTATCGCAGCGGCAGTTGGTGGCGGCGGGAAAACAGCGGGACGATGGTTAAAGGAGAAAAAAAAAGGGACAAGAGCACATAATGCACAGTTACACGCAACTGTTTCAGTTGCCGCACTTGCAGCTGCTACTGCTGCCTCATCGAAACATTGAAAAGACGATGAGGTGATGAAAACTGACTTGGCGGTTGCATCTACTGCCAGTTTGAGTTAGTAAATTTCCAGGTATATACATGTTTTGGGTTCTTTGATTTTTTGATTTTTTTGGTTTATTTGGTTCTCTAATTATTTGTTTAATCCCTCATGGTTTTGATTGCCTTTTTGATGATCATTTTAGGAGGAGGGGGTGTTGGATGAGAAGAATTGAGGCTGGGAACCCGGAGAGCCACTCCACCACGAAACATTATTCCGGACACAACAATGGGCAACTTGCATTCTCCGACATTCTGCATCGGATTCTAACGCAGTCTCTACCAATAGCACCTTTGATATTTTCTACCGTCCAAGGTGATACTTTAATCATCTTATGACATTTATGTGCAAGCACATTCGAAATCATACATTACTTATATCAATAAAAGCTATAAATTTAATAATTGTGGTTTAACTTATTTCTTAAATAACAAATGCAATGTAGGTCTAGCCAAGCATATTTTGTCGCTCCTTAAGCTAAGTACATGAAATTAGTCAGTAGCATGATATATATCGGTGCTAGATTCAAGATGAAACTTTGCATGGATGAGTCTCCTGAACTAAGGTTCATTGCAGTTGTAACTGGTGTTGCCGATATGGATCCTTACAAGTGAGGATTCGGTTCTTGTCTGGTGTACGATGTCACGGAAAGAAGGGGAATGTGTACATGATCTTAGCTATAATGGAAATAAGTTCCATTTGTGCATTCTTCATCCCAGTTATGCTTCGTTATTGGTCATCGGTTGTCACCAGGTTAGTGTCGAATCTTGATAGTTTATCATATACGCTAGAGATAATTACATAGTGTCCATGTGGGTAGCTTAAATATACAAGTTTTGTCACTTAGCGATACTTAGTTACGGAACTACGGGTATGGTCTTGAGAAACGTTTGTTTTTTACATTTGTACAATGTATAAGTGATTAATATATCTAATATGTAATTTGAGTGTTGACATTCATAGTTACTTATTTCTTTTATGATTACCACTCTCTGAAACTTATGCAATTGTACAACACAGAATCTAAGTTGCTCATATAAATATAGAGATGTATGTCGAAGATAAATAAGGTATTTATCAGCTTACTTTTAAGCAGATAAGAACTTAAAGCTACACAATCCTTAACATCCCATTGGATTAGTTGAGTTATGGGTCACGGGTCACACCATGATCCATTAAGTGAAAGGGGAAATCATTTTTTATTTGATAAAATAGATCATGATCGGATCATACTAACCCATCGATACAACACTTTTAATAATACATTTGGTCACCCACAAGCCAAAACTATTTTAGAAGCTATTATGATTTAGGGGTTGTTTAGATGCATAAATTGATATGGATTACGTGGTAAGTGAATAAGCACAATTATATATTCAGGTATAATGCAAAGTTGTGATGTGCTTACGTTGCTTGAAGTTATGAATTACTTTTGATGGACGAGCATTTGAAAATTCTGAAGGGAGCACCGGAAAATCATTTGGCTGTTTCCTAACACCTGGAATGAACATGCAATTAGGAGAAGCCAATGAAGCAGCTAAATATTAGTGTGTTTATAGTGGCAAGTACCGGGGGATTGATCATTCTCTCACAGGGAATAGTGTTCGTTAGGCTAAAGGCTACTCTAATCTAGGTCTAAGGGTGGAGGAAGATTCTTTTTGTATTTTTATGTTTTATGAAAGCAGTGAAATCTCTAGTTTTGGAGGATAGGGCGGAATTAGTTGCTAGTCAACTAACCCAAGTTATCTACTTCTAAGCTACTTATATTTTTGTATTTTATAGTTTTAGAGAAAATCAGTGGTGGAGAATAGTGTTTACTTAGATTTCATTACTCCCTAACTATCTTTTACCATGTAATTAGTATGTTGAGTTTGCGTGGATGACGGGTGTATTCCTAACAAGTCGTAGGGAGTGCGTTCAATTCCCTAACTCTATAAGTTCCTACCTCACTCTATGACGATACGTCAAGCATCCTATCATGAGCTCACCGATAGCAACCTATGCATGAAATACTACCTTAAAATCGATAACGCACATACGATTCACGTTTCTAAAGACGTTCAAGCTTGTTACCGTATAGGAGATTAGCCAGTTTTCTCTAGTCTAACGTAGATGAAACATTCATCCAAATATAATCACAACATACACATCACATGATAATCAATAGTTAGGTTTCATT
>LBNU01023245.1:335673-354925 GCA_014162995.1 Artemisia annua
GTACTAAAACTTAGCTCATTTTGGATAAAACGACTATTTAGTTTTTGTAGTTTTTTTTTTATCTCATTGTATGCTTTTTGCTGTTACTGATGTTTTTGTTATTTTCCAATATTTGTTTACACCCGGCTTATTATCTATTAATATTATTATGAAGCGAACCGCCCAGTCGCGGCGGGTTATTGAAGCTAGTTGGACTCGTTATAAGTATATACAAGTATTAGTTGTGTGTGAGTTGACTGCATCAATTCTGCCGCCCTTTTTTGTTAGCATCAAACAAGGTTATCCCGATGTAGGCTCTGGAGCTTCCCACTTGACCGTATACGTCTCCTCGTTTTGAGGTCGATGAAAAGAAATCGAGATTGATGGAATGCGTGCAAAAAGTAAAATTTATGGCACAGAACGAGATATATATAGAATGCATACATAGTATCAGCAAGACAACTTAAATAAATTCATGGCCGAATAACAAGACACTTTCAATTAAGTCGAAATGTCAGTAAAATAGAATTATGTTACAAACTAATCTATGATTACATTCAAGCCTTTTCTAGCAAACTGACACTAGAAAATGCTAAGTTTGCATATATGCAGGTGCTCTGACTCGCTTGAGGACAAAATGATTCTGCTAACATTTATTGAGGAACATGGAGGACTGGCATTTAAAGTTGGAAGAGGTGACTGGATATGCGAGTATTTAGTGGTGGTGAGTTTGGAGCGAAGCTGTTTGTTTGAGTTAGTCGAAGGGTGATGGAAAAGACCTAAGTGCAATGAGGATACTCAATCCAAGTGAGAGTGTTCAGTTCAAGGCAATGGTTATTGTTTGAAAAGATGCAACAACGGACAATTGTTGACATGTTCCTTTATTTGATCTTGATCATGGTGGCGGATGATGTGAGCTAGATGGAGGGTGGATTCCAAATTGCGTTGACAAGATGTAGGGCAAAGGAGCAAATAAAAGCTCATGAGCTTCTTTGAGCTCATTCAACAAACTTTTTATGTTCGGTTGGAGTGGTGATGATGGAGTTGGTCGAGTTGTGATTTGGCATGGGATTGATGTTGTGTTGAGAGTGATGGTTGTCTTGTTGGAATTGAGTATGTTCCTCAAAAGGATCATTTGGTAGTAATGAGTGAGATGATTGTGGAATTTTGTTAGTGAGGGTGATGGGTGAGGTTGTCTTGTTGAGTCAAGAGAGTTGTGTTGTTTGGATAGTCATAAAAGTTTGATGGATTTGTGGATGAAAGAGATTCTTCATGAATTTATGGCATTGTGGATGTGGTGTTTGTGGAGGAAGTAGTATGTGGAGTGTTAACAATAATGTTGGGGTTGTTGTTTTGGGATGAGTTGCTTATATGAGAATGAGGTTTGGATGTTGGTTAATTTGGAGCAACATCATTTGTATGTTGACAAGAGTCAAGCTTTCTTCTCCATATTGGTTTGACGGAAATCTTGGCAACCCTTGAAGGCTTGAATTTTGGGTAGTTGGGAGAGGACATGATGGAGTGAATGATGATTTATGATGATGAGGGATATTTATAGAGTGATGATTATGTGTTTATGGAAGGAATATATATGTAGGATTTGATGGACAAAATGTGTGGAAAACTAGAAGGGGGGGTTGAATAGTTTTACGTCCTTTTTAAAATTTATAAAAACAAGTTTGTTTTAAAAACTTCGATTCTAGTTTATGTGAATTCAACACTTGCACTATATGAACAATTATAGAGTTACTAACTAACTAAAAAAAATATAATACAAGTATATAAGTAATGAAAGGATAGAGTTAGAAAGATCAAACCACAACACAAGGATTTATAGTGGTTCGGCTACAAGGTCACCTTCCTTGTTCCTACACCACTCCCCGAGTCACCTACTTGAGAGTTTTCTTCACTATGTCAACAAACTCCCTTGTGGCGGAGAAACCTTACACGACTTTCGCTTACACCAATTTAATGACATAAAGCTAGATGTCGGGTTCTAATCCTAGCTAGAACCAATCTCACAACACTTCACAACTTCTACACTACTTGTACACACTACAACTTCTTCACTACTTCACACCACTTCACTACTACACTACTTCTTCTTCTCTACACAACTTCTACTTCACCTAAAACTACTTATTACAAGCACAACACAACTTCACAAATGATTTACACAATATACACTACTAATCTACAATACTTCTTAAACTTGATGTTGAAGGAGTATTCTTCTCTTGCACTTTGGATGAGAAATGATGAGGAGGGATTGAATCACTTGAAACAAAGATTAATAATCTTATGATCAAAGGGTTTTGAAAGATGTTTAGAGAGGATTGGATCTGAAAATTTTAGTGCAAAAGGTGAGGAAAAAAACCAGGTTTGAGGTGGTATTTATAGGCCAAAGATTCTGACACAAGGAGCGTGCCGGCCCCCTTAAATGGAGGCCGGCCCCCTTAAAATTAAGGGGGCCGCCCACCTGTAACGGCCAGAATTCTTGTCTTTTTCTGGGGAAAGTTTATTTGGTGAAAAACTAACTGATTTTGGTTAAAAATTTGAATTCATATATTTAGTATGATTTAAACATTTTCCTTTATTACCAAAAATGTTTTTCAAAAATATATAATATGTTTATATTATTTAATAAACTTTGTAACAATTAATTAAATACCCCTTTGATCATGAAATGTATTAAGCACTTGTTTATTCATACCTTAAGTGATAGTTGGATAAAATGATATAAAATAACTTAATACTTGTTTACGTAGTAATCTTGTGTTCAATGTTTTTACATTTTGTGATCGTCAAAACATAGAGATATCGGAAAATATAAATAACGTTTTTATGCATTATTTATCTCAACAAAATGTGTTTGTGAATTCAGGAAAATGAGGAATCAAAATAGGGTGAAATGGGCTAAAAAGCAGAAAGCAAACAGCAACCTTCGACCTACAGATGGCCGGCCCCCTTAATTGGTGGCCGGTCCCCTTAATTTTAAGGGGGCCGCCCCTTTGATTTAAGGGGGCCGCCCTGGTCTGAGGACCCAGGTTGCCAGAAACAGGTTTTTGGTAAAGTTTTTCCAGAAAGATGTTTGTTTTGGGGTTTGGTTTTGGGCAAGACCAACTCTTTAGGTAACTAGACAAGCATTTACATAGTCTAATTTACATGAAAAGCATACATGCTAGCAAATAAACATAATTAAGCATGCATATTAAGCTAATAAACAATTAAGCAATTAATATTACCTAAAGCAACTAACTTAAGTGAAGGCACCTATTAGTGGCAAACTAGAGATGGAACAAATGTGACAATGAAGTTCTTGATTTTGTTCTAGTGTGTGCCTATATGATACAAATGTGGAGTAAAGATTGCTTTGACTCCTATAAAAAACAAATAATCCTAAGAAACAATCTTTAGTCTCCTTGAATTAACTTTGTTCACTACTAAATGTTATATATAAGTATACATTGGATTATATACTTATAGATAACAAAAGTGAGACTATTATGCATGATTTTAGAAAATCGTTTTTATCATTATTCAACAATGAGTTTTCCTAATCGTGAGAATGATTTTGAAATGAATTGAGGTTTTTCTTGAAAGTATAATTATGCAAACAAAATATCCCAATTCCTGATTTTGTGCAAAATAGAATCCCAGACTTAGATTTGAGAAGAAAGAAGAAAGCAAACAACATTTTTATCATCAGATGGCCGGCCCCCTTAAAGTGAGGCCGGTCCCCTTAAATTTAAGGGGGCCGCCCTTATAACTTTAAGGGGTCCGCCCATCTGACACTTAAAAGTGTCCAGAATTTTGAAAATTTCAGAAACTTTTGATCCTTTAAGAAAATTCAATCAATTTGTTCCATCATTCCTAATCCTAAACGCAAGTGGTTAAATAATTCACGCTTAAGGGGCTTAGTGAATATGTCGGCAATATTATCTTCCGAAGCTACCTTTTCTATAGTAATGTTTCCTTTTTGTACATTATCCCTAAGGAAATGATGACGTATTTCTATATGTTTAGTCCTAGAGTGTTGAACGGGGTTCTTACTTAAATCTATAGCTCCTTTGTTATCGCACATAATAGGGGTATTTTCTAACCTAATGCCATAGTCTACGAGACCTTGTTTCATCCATAGTGCTTGTTGACATACCNTAGTAATGTTTCCTTTTTGTACATTATCCCTAAGGAAATGATGACGTATTTCTATATGTTTAGTCCTAGAGTGTTGAACGGGGTTCTTACTTAAATCTATAGCTCCTTTGTTATCGCACATAATAGGGGTATTTTCTAACCTAATGCCATAGTCTACGAGACCTTGTTTAATCCATTGTGCTTGTTGACATACCTTTCCGGCGCTTACATATTCGGCTTCGGTGGCAGAAATAGCAAGAGTGGTTTGCTTCTTCGAAAACCAAGATGTTAAACAACATCCCATAAACGTGCAAATACCACTAGTGCTCTTTCTATCTACGTAGTCTCCCGCATGATCCGAATCCGCATAGACAATGGTTTCTATGTCGGATCTCTTAGGATACCATAAACCTAAGTGGATAGTGCCTTTAATGTATCGGAAGTGTTAGGTCACCATTTTGTAACATAAAACATATAATCTTTAGAGAGAGAAAGAGAGTAGAGAGAGAAAGTGGAAGGAACTCTTAAAAGATGAAATGAAATGAACTTTGATATTCCTAAGAGAACCAACACCCTCCTTGGAGGGTTTACATTACTATTTATAGGGTCTAGGGGCTTACATGAGTTTCCACTATTGTCAATATGGCCCCTTAGACTTTAACCAAACATGTAAACATTAACTAAACTTATGTAAACATGGATAAAACTTAACTAAACAATATTCTAAAGCAACCTATTACAAAACTTAATGACCGAAACTTGATATTAATAAAACGTGTTCCTAACAATCTTCCCCTAAGGGTCGGTCATCAAAGGTTGCGTGACGTCATCATCTTTGTCTTTCATCTTTGACATTCATAGTTCTTGACGTCTTCAAAAAATGATTAGATGGATAGTGATTCTTTGTTCATCAAGCTTTGTTCATCGTTGTTGATGTGATCCAATGATGTAAGTATCTGCCTTTAGTCACTCCTTTGCCTCTGATGGATTACCGCCTTTCCAACATGCTCATACATCTTTGACGTTGCTTTCATCACATAGCTTCAGATCTTTGTCATTCAACTGTATGGATTCATTTTGAAATAGAATCATTCTTAGACTTTTCTGCATCGATCTTTAGTGAGAATCTTTTATGGACTTTGAGATGTATGTATGAGCATGTGGAACCCGTGTCACGATGGTGGTTGTACCTGCATGAAATTTTGTTAGTAATAAATAACCGGTACTTACAGGTTCGGAATTAGAGATCGTTATCAGCATAGTGTGAAAACTTTCTCTAACCCTTATCACGGCCGTTCCTAATCGGATACTCCCGAAGGAGCTTACACGGACATACAAAAGTACACCCACGATTAGGTGAGTCGCTGGAGATCACCCCACGACTGTAGACCACGTTGAGACCACCGCGAACACTGAGCATAACCCAAAAGGAGTTACCGAAGTGACCTGCTGTCAGGGCTGTTTGATGTTGACCCTGGCAGGATTTCCGTTCAATCATTGAGAAATACATAAGTAATTCCTCTCATAAACGTTCTCGGCAGATTGGTAAGATCTGCGTAGGACTCTAAAGTTTACAACTGGCGTCCTTAATGTGGGACAACCAGTTGTGGAAATATTCAGTGTTCCTATGAGATCTTATGATGAATCTCGGGGCTCTAGACTCGATAAGTGCACATTTGGTTTCCTATGCGGAGGCGTGGAGCAGAGGGCCTCCTTCTTCAATATCAACTATCTCTAAGAGAAGGTTGATAGATTACACCGGTTCCCCGTGAGAATGAAACAAGCACCTTTTGAGAGATACTTGAGTGGCTAGAAGGTTTTAGTGCAGTGCGTCACTGGGTCCATGACGACTTTGTTCTTCAATACCGTTGTTGTCTTAGCAACAACCAATAGTAGATGAATTGAACCCGGTGTCTGCCCTAAGGTTGAACAAATGGAGGGCTATTTCTTTTCACCCTTTTCTTTACTTTTCTTTTTAATTCTTCAACCCCTTCTTTCCCTTTCATTCATTACTCCTTTTTTCATATCATACCTAAGGACTTCTAAATCTATCTATTGGTGTTGTCCCTGGGTAGATCCCTCCGATTCTGGCGGATCATAGGACGGTTTTCCCTAACCTTAGTCAACCTTATATCTCCTCAACTATCCTATTGTTGCCATTAGAACCAAATGATTGAAATTCTCCTCAAAGTGTTTGTGAATAAAAAACTTTTGTTAACACTTTGAGGGTTTTGATTTCATTAGAAAGACTCCCCCTTTACATGTGCTCGTGTATTAATTCATAAATTTGCACATGCGGGAGGAGTAAGCATTTTTTGAATTGATCCATTCTTAATAAACTCGTACCCGAGGGACACGTTTACGTTGCTTAGTTAAAGGGATCCATTATCAGCTTTTAGGTGATAACTAGCCCTAATAACTAACTTGAAGTTGTTAACATTCCTAAGTAAGGAAGTTAGACCCGTCAAAGTACTTATTTACAAAGAATTTCTCGAATTGGTACACTCTACTTGGACAAGTCCTCTTCGAGACACGCTTACATAACTAGTTAGACTAGCTTGAAATTATTACCCGGCCAAGACAAGTCCTTTTGATTTACTAACTTTTGATGTTTCGTCAATTCGAGGGTTAGATCTGAGTCGAGCTCTCACGAGATACAACTTTTTCATCATATTTTAATCACTTTTCCTTTTTCTCCCCCTCAAAAATAGCATATTAAATGTTGTTTTTGAGAAACGTTTGATTAAAATATGCCTTTTGAGTTTTATGGGGAGAATCCAACGAGAACTTTTACTTTAGAACAAAGGTCTTTCAAGTACTCCCTCTCAAATAGTGAACAAAATTTTTGAGATTTTAAGTACGAGAGGGAATACGAGGGAATACTTGTTGTTTTGAGCAGAATTGTGAAAATTTTGAAAATGTGAATTAATTCTACACAAAAGTAAGAAGCTTTCGCTCCTTATATTAGGATTGAGGCACTGATGCGTACCTCAGGGTCCTTTCTTTATAAGTACGGGTTGTACACTAATATGTGTGCACAAGCCATAGTAATATAAAAAATGTGATAATGAAATAATATTAGATAATGATGTACCAAAGGAAGATCAATCAGAGTAACAGTTCATCAGGACGACGGTAAGTGAGGATGTTTGGAATAGGTGCTCTTCCTCCAACCAAGCTTTCCAGTGTACGAATGTGATTTCTGAACTTCAAACATTGGTCGATCCTATCCATGAACTTTAGCGCTTCTCGTACATCATTCCTTATCCAACCCCTTTTGTTTCCTTGATCATAACTCTTCAGTCTTTGTTCCAGCTGAATTCTGACCAACTTGAGAGTCTGATCCCCGAACTTGTGAGTCTCATCATATCTCATGAATCTCCTAGCTTCTCCTTTCGTGAAGACAACTCCAAATGGTTTTCTGATGAATGTGCAGGGCTTCATACCTAAGTGAATGTTTTTTTGTGGAGCGGTGAAGTTAAGAGAGGTTTGATAACTTTCAACTCCTAATTGTGCATCTTCAACCCTTGCCCGGATGATGCGTTGACGAGCAAAGATTAGAAGTGAGTTGATGAGATCATACTGTAGGCTGCCAGGTAGATTTTGAACTTTGCCTTGAACCTTAAGTACATACAAATCTTCGATGTCATTAGGATTCAATCGATGATAGCCAGCTTCACTGAATGAATACTCTTTGTCATCACTTTGTCTGACCACAATTTTGTCGAGAAAGTTGTAACCAAATATCTTTTCAGTTTCAGGAATATCTGTGATGCCAAGAATTCGGTGGTTTGTGTACGGCTTGCCTTTTGATTTGAACGTTAACTTCCATTTGTAAAACCATCTGCGCATTTCTGGCCAGTGAAGAATTCCCATAGCTGCATCAACATTGTACTTAGAGACCGATGATGAGTGCAAACCCTTCATTTGGTCTTCAAGATTATCAAGAAGGTATGATGCGGCCTTGAACTTGGAGAGAGATGTAGCATAACGGTGTGCTGGATCGGTGTTGCCATGAATGAGATACAAGAGATCGTTGTTGAAAAAAATACTCTTTCGGGATCTTAGGATTGTTGGGAGGACCAATGAGGGGTAAAGGTTGGGAGAAGTCTTGAAATGTAAAGTCAGGATCATTTCCAAGATAGATTCTATATGANGGTATGATGCGGCCTTGAACTTGGAGAGAGATGTAGCATAACGGTGTGCTGGATCGGTGTTGCCATGAATGAGATACAAGAGATCGTTGTTGAAAAAAATACTCTTTCGGGATCTTAGGATTGTTGGGAGGACCAATGAGGGGTAAAGGTTGGGAGAAGTCTTGAAATGTAAAGTCAGGATCATTTCCAAGATAGATTCTATATGAAGGCCTCTTTTCCCAGGTGATGTTTTTTGACATAGCACGTGCATATTCTTCAATGTTGTATTCAAATTCGAGTTCAGATGTGGTGCACGTCTTGTATTCTGTGAACCCTGATTTTCGAATCTCCACTAAATCAGAAAGTAGAAGTTTCTGGGTTTTCATGATCTTCTTGATTCTTTTGGTGAAACCTATAATTGAACCTTCTATTGGTACTTCTGATTTAGGAACATCAGGGTGAGCATCGACCATTTCATCGAACCAGTTGTAAGTTGGAGCAGAGGTGTCAATCCATTCCGGAGGTGGTATGACTGGAGCTTCTGTAGGTGGTTCGGTGATATCGGCAGGTATCTCCTATGGGATTTCAAATCCTGGATCTGGAGCATTCAATTTTACTTTTCTTTTTAATTCTTCAACCCCTTCTTTCCCTTTCATTCATTACTCCTTTTTTCATATCATACCTAAGGACTTCTAAATCTATCTATTGGTGTTGTCCCTGGGTAGATCCCTCCGATTCTGGCGGATCATAGGACGGTTTTCCCTAACCTTAGTCAACCTTATATCTCCTCAACTATCCTATTGTTGCCATTAGAACCAAATGATTGAAATTCTCCTCAAAGTGTTTGTGAATAAAAAACTTTTGTTAACACTTTGAGGGTTTTTATTTCATTAGAAAGACTCCCCCTTCACATGTGCTCGTGTATTAATTCATAAATTTGCACATGCGGGAGGAGTAAGCACTTTTTGAATTGATCCATTCTTAATAAACTCGTACCCGAGGGACACGTTTACGTTGCTTAGTTAAAGGAATCCATTATCAGCTTTTAGGTGATAACTAGCCCTAATAACTAACTTGAAGTTGTTAACATTCCTAAGTAAGGAAGTTAGACCCGTCAAAGTACTTATTTACTAAGAATTTCTCGAATTGGTACACTCTACTTGGACAAGTCCTCTTCGAGACACGCTTACATCACTAGTTAGACTAGCTTGAAATTATTACCCGGCCAAGACAAGTCCTTTTGATATACTAACTTTTGATGTTTCGTCAATTCGAGGGTTAGATTTGAGTCGAGCTCTCACGAGATACAACTTTTTCATCATATTTTAATCACTTTTCCTTTTTCTCCCCCTCAAAAATAGCATATCAAATGTTGTTTTTGAGAAACGTTTGATTAAAATATGCCTTTTGAGTTTTATGGGGAGAATCCAACGAGAACTTTTACTTTAGAACAAAGGTCTTTCAAGTACTCCCTCTCAAATAGTGAACAAACTTTTTGAGATTTTAAGTACGAGAGGGAATACTTGTTGTTTTGAGCAGAATTGTGAAAATTTTGAAAATGTGAATTAATTCTACTCAAAAGTAAGAAGCTTTCGCTCCTTATATTAGGATTGAGGCACTGATGCGTACCTCAGGGTCCTTTCTTTACAAGTACGGGTTGTACACTAATATGTGTGCACAAGCCATAGTAATATAAAAAATGTGATAATGAAATAATATTAGATAATGATGTACCAAAGGAAGATCAATCAGAGTAACAGTTCATCAGGACGACGGTAAGTGAGGATGTTTTGAATAGGTGCTCTTCCTCCAACCAAGCTTTCCAGTGTACGAATGTGATTTCTGAACTTCAAACGTTGGTCGATCCTATCCATGAACTTTAGCGCTTCTCGTACATCATTCCTTATCCAACCCCTTTTGTTTCCTTGATCATAACTCTTCAGTCTTTGTTCCAGCTGAATTCTGACCAACTTGAGAGTCTGATCCCCGAACTTGTGAGTCTCATCATATCTCATGAATCTCCTAGCTTCTCCTTTCGTGAAGACAACTCCAAATGGTTTTCTGATGAATGTGCAGGGCTTCATACCTAAGTGAATGTTTGTTTGTGGAGCGGTGAAGTTAAGAGAGGTTTGATAACTTTCAACTCCTAATTTTGCATCTTCAACCCTTGCCCGGATGATGCGTTGACGAGCAAATATTAGAAGTGAGTTGATGAGATCATACTGTAGGCTGCCAGGTAGATTTTGAACTTTGCCTTGAACCTTAAGTACATACAAATCTTCGATGTCATTAGGATTCAATCGATGATAGTCAGCTTCACTGAATGAATACTCTTTGTCATCACTTCGTCTGACCACAATTTTGTCGAGAAAGTTGTAACCAAATATCTTTTCAGTTTCAGGAATATCTGTGATGCCAAGAATTCGGTGGTTTGTGTACGGCTTGCCTTTTGATTTGAACGTTAACTTCCATTTGTAAAACCATCTGCGCATTTCTGGCCAGTGAAGAATTCCCATAGCTGCTTCAACATTGTACTTAGAGACCGATGATGAGTGCAAACCCTTCATTTGGTCTTCAAGATTATCAATAAGGTATGATGCGGCCTTGAACTTGGAGAGAGATGTAGCATAACGGTGTGCTGGATCGGTGTTGCCATGAATGAGATACAAGAGATCGTTGTTGAAGAAATACTCTTTCGGGATCTTAGGATTGTTGGGAGGACCAATGAGGGGTAAAGGTTGGGAGAAGTCTTGAAATGTAAAGTCAGGATCATTTCCAGGATAGATTCTATCCCATGAAGGCCTCTTTTCCCAGGTGATGTTTTCTGACAGAGCACGTGCACATTCTTCAATGTTGTATTCAAATTCGAGTTCAGATGTGGTGCACGTCTTGTATTCTGTGAACCCTGCTTTTCGAATCTCCACTAAATCAGAAAGTAGAAGTTTCTGGGTTTTCATAATCTTCTTGATTCGTTTGGTGAAACCTATTATAGAACCTTCTATCGGTACTTCTGATTCAGGAACATCAGGGTGAGCATCGACCATTTCATCGAACCAGTTGTAAGTTGGAGCAGAGGTGTCAATCCACTCCGGAGGTGGTATGACTGGAGCTTCTGTAGGTGGTTCTGTGATGTCGGCAGGTATCTCCTGTGGGATTTCAAATCCTGGATCTGGAGCATCCAATTCCTCAGCTTCTTCCATTTGAACATCAGCTGCTGAATGTGTCGGGACTTCATCAGTAGCATGAGTACTTGTTCCTGCTCTTTGAGGTCTAGTAGTGGAGCCATGCATTCTTTTGCGTTTGCCTTGTTGTTGTTGTTGATCATCTGGATCGTCATGGCGTCTCTTTGTAGACTTAGTCTTCTTGCAAGCCTCACCTTTCTTTTCAGCCCTTTTGATTGACTTAAGCAGTGCTTTTCGAAGGTCTTCCTCATCTGGATCATCTATGATTGCTTCCAACAGCTTTCCCTTAAGATCACTAGCAGAAGGTGTAGAAGGTAGAGTCTGAACGGTTATCGGAGTTGTTTGAAACTTTTGTGTTACGACCCTTTCCAGATTATCTTTGACGTATTGTTCCACGGTTGCTGGAAGTTGTTCACGAACATATTTTCGAACTTCTCCTGGTAATCTATTCTTAACTCTGTCTGCCACTGCTGCATCAATGTTGTAGACATTGAATTGTTCAAGGTCTTTCTGTTGTACTGAGATCTGCTCTTGTAAGTTCTTCATTTGTTGTTGCAATGATCTTAGCAGACTGGGATGAACAGTTTCTTGTGGAGCTTGGGTTGTCTAAGGTGGAAGTGGTTGAGTCATTGAAGGTTGATCCTGAGATGAGGTTACTTGAGGTTGTTGAAATGGAGCAGTAAATGGAACAATCTCATGACTTCTGGTGATGTCAACGGTAGTGTCATCTGTTTCTTGTTCTTTTGGCTGATCATTATCATCATTCCCAGTTTCATTATCACTTGCTTCATTGTCAGATTCTTCATCATCTTTCTTTTCCTCATCACTTGTTACTCGTATTCTTTCATCGCTACTTTCAGTTTCTCCTTCAGATTCTTCAGCTACAGCTTCATTAACTTCCCTATCTTTGTCACTGGTATGTTCTTCTTTGTCAGTAAGCTATTTTCTGAACTTGAGGATGCTTCACTCTTATCGGAGTTTCCTGAATCATCTGAATTTACCCATTCAAGATCAGTATCAGTATCTGAGAGTGTTTGAGAACCAGTTTCCTCAGACTTATCTTCTTCTGCCTCCTTAGATGACTGAGCTTCTTTTTCGACTATTCTGGAGCCAGACCCATCACCTTTCTTTCGTAGCTTGGCTATCCTTTCCTCTTCTGTGTGTTTACTTTCTTGTAGGACAAATTGCATTTGTTGATCTTCTTCAGAATCGGACAAAGGTGGAGTTCCAGCTTCTTCCTCTTGAGGTTGTTTGCCCTTGCCTCGAGTATCTTTTGCCCGTTTCACAGTTGCTTTTTCTGTATCCTTCTCAATCGGTTCGTCACGAATGGTGAGTTTCCTTGTCGGTTGACGGGTAACTTTCTTTGATCTAAACTTCGGAGCCTTGAAAGTCTTTTCAGTACCCTTAGCAACTGTTTTGGATTTTGTGGTACTTAACCCGACTGAGTCATCTTTTGAGCATTATCATAGAATTCATAAGCATTGGTGTTACGAACAGCATCTAATTAAAGAATGTCAGGGATTCTCATGCCTTGTTTTTTGGTACTTGTTTTGTGGATTCCGGCTGAGGTGTACATGAGATCCATAGCCGGTGTGTGTTCCTTATCTTCCCTTCTAGGATCAATCTCTGAATACTTATGCATGAAGTATCTAATGAGTGACCTTGTGAACCGGAAAAAAGGAATATTCCTTGTTGATGAATTTTTGAACTGTCGGGCTTGATTGGTCATGTCTTCCCAAATAATCTGAGCAAAGTCAATGGGAGCCATTTTGACAACTCCCCAATAAAATTGCATCAGTTCCAATGTTGGGTGTTCATGTCCGGTTCCTTTGCCGGTTACACAATTGGTGAGGATGGAGTAAAGAGTGAGACATGGTTGTGGATTATACTTTCTGTCGATAGATGATAGGACGGTGAGTTTGGTTTTGGATTCATCATACCCATGTTCCTGTAGTAATCTGATAATCTTTGATAGCGAGAGACGTGGAGTAAACTTCTTGAAGTTTCTGGACCCTTCAGCTGGTAAACCAAGAAATGAGCGTAGAGTTCCGACAGGAAACTGAATGTCTTTGTGATCAAGTCGAATCCCCATTGTTTTCCCATCCTTGCTTACATCAACAGATTTACAGAACTGTGTCAAATAAACCTCAGGAACGGAGCATGAACAGGTGAGCAGTTGTCGTATGTAGTGATGTTGTAGAATTTCCACAATGATTTGACACGTTGGATGACATGGAAGTTTCCCTAGATCAACTTTCAGATTTGACTTTTCGATGTTCCTTTCATTTCCTTGAATTAGCCCGTGCCTAGGAGTGGTTCCTTGAGACATTATGGTACCTGAAATGCATCAAAACAGCCAACGAACACAATATAGTGATGTTTATCGTTAGTGTTAATTCCAGTTACCAAGTTGTCATCTTTTAACAAGATTAGTTGTGAACAAGGTATAAAGAGAAGTATAAACATGCACAACAAACAAGGATCTCACAAAGGTAGAAAACATACAACACCTTGATCATATTTAGACAAAGTCATCATAATTCAAACTCAATAAATCACATAGAATCTAACTCGAAAGATTCACACAAACTCGATACCTTTTGAAAAATCCATACTTGATAGAATTTGAAAATTTTGGGCAGAGTTTCTTTTCATAAAAGTCATAAAAGAAGAACCCATACTTGATGGTTCTTAATGTTCACTCCTTACTTGGAGATCAGTCACCAAAAGTATATGTTCAATAAAGTTACATTGACCAAACTCGATACAATTGTACCATACTCGATAATCATATACTTAGCATACTCGATAAGGCAACAAAAACAGTCATACTCGATAATCATGGAATCATACTCGATAAAAGAAAAACTAACAGTCATACTCGAAAATTATGGAATCATACTCGATAAAAGAAAAACAAACAGTCATACTTGATAATTATGGAATCATACTCGATGAGCTCTCATACTCGATAAGGTTTCAAGTTTTGCTTACTTGAAGAATAGAAACAAATTTATCGAGTAAGAGAATAGAATTCTTTCTCAAGATAAACTTGTTTTTATGCTTCGAGTAAGGAAATCATGAATCCTTACTCGATAAAGATGACAAATACTCGATAAGGATGGCAGATACTCGATAATCCTTACAAGCATTCTCGATTATTTCATGATCATACTCGATAACCATCAACTCATACTCGATATGTTCATAGTTATACTCGATAGACCCAAAAGTTTAAGTAAGATTTAGGTAATGGGCATGCAATGGTTTGTTGTCATAAGGAATCCATAAACAAAATCCATTCCTAAACTTGACATAAGCCTAACACGTTTGTCACAAAAGATCAAATAAGCCAATCGAATTAACACAAAACCAATCATATGTTGTCCTATGGGTCTGAAACTATGGTAGCATGTTAGGAGGACCAAATGTAGCAAAAAATAGCATTCATAACACACAAACATCAACACAATCTTTATCAGTGACCAATTCGAGCCCTAACACCCAATTTACTCAAAATTTCACAAAACCAATGAATCCTAGGCCAAATAAAAGATGTATTCTAACAATTAATGACCTACCAACACGGCTTATCAACACTAATTAGTCTTAAACATCAATCATTAGAAACCCCCAATACGAGCCTATGAACCCTAATTCACGAGATGTACAGAAAATTTTCAAGAAATTGAGAACATGATTTTGAGCCATTAACAATCAAGAAACACTTACAATCAAAGAAAATAAACTCAAAATCAAGAACCTTGGGTCGTGGAAAAAATGGCAGCGACTGGGGTGTGTTTTTTGTTTTATGAAAATGAAATTGGTATAAGGCTAAGGCTTATAAAAGAGGAATTTTCATGTGTTGGCAAATTTGGCCCCTTGACTTGTTGACAAACCAAACTTGAGACATTTTAAACATAATAAGTCCCTCTAGTTATTAAGTTATGATGAATCGAGTCCAAGTCGTTAAGTCTTAGAGTTAAAGTGATGAAACTCCCCCTCGAACCAATACCATAAAATAGAAGACGGTTTAACAATAGTTTTTGGCTCGAGAGTTAATCGAAAAAGACGATTTTATTGATGAAGAAAATAATGAAAATAAAAATTCACTAGAATATGACAAATTTCTCCCCCTAAAGATATGTTTACGAGAAAAAATGATGGAAATGTTTTTGGACAACATATCTTGAAGTACTGAATTTTAAAATAGAAAAGAAAAAAAAAATAATGAAAAGAAAAGAAAAATCTTTTTGTGTTTTTCTGATTTTATATTTTTGTATTTTGTTTTTGAATAATTATTTACAAAAGGTTTGATGTTTGACTCGCTTAATTGTTTTTAAGAAAAGATTGTAAATCATCTGGAGTCAAACACCTCATACCAATCCGGTGAACTAGTTCAGCAAACCGTGATGGAGCTAATGGTTTTGTGAACAAGTCTGCCAGCTGGTATTCTGTACCCACAAAGTATAATTCAATTGTACCCTTTTCAACGTGCTCCTTGATGAAGTGATAACGAAGATCGATGTGCTTAGATTTGCAATGAAGAATAGTGTTGCAGGAGATTGCTATCGCACTTTTGGAATCACAGTACAACGGGATTTTGTTGAATAAGTAGCCGTAGTCCATTAGTTGTGTTCGCATCCAAATGACTTGAGCACAGCACACAGACATGGCTACATATTCAGCCTCCGTGGATGATAATGAGGTGCAATCCTGCTTATTCGATTGCCAAGATACAAGTTTGTCTCCAAGAAACTGCAAACCACCAGAAGTACTTTTGCGTGTGTCTACGCATCCTGCATGATCAGCATCTGAAAAGGCTATTAGTTCAAAACCGGAATCCTTCGGATACCAGAGTCCCATATTAATGGTTCCCTTTATGTATCGAAGGATTCGTTTAGCCTCATTGAGGTGACGTTCAGTAGGACTAGACTGATATCGAGAGCAAATAAATACAGCNATCTGGAGTCAAACACCTCATACCAATCCGGTGAACTAGTTCAGCAAACCGTGATGGAGCTAATGGTTTTGTGAACAAGTCTGCCAGCTGGTATTCTGTACCTACAAAGTATAATTCAATTGTACCCTTTTCAACGTGCTCCTTGATGAAGTGATAACGAAGATCGATGTGCTTAGATTTGCAATGAAGAACAGTGTTGCAGGAGATTGCTATCGCACTTTTGGAATCACAGTACATCGGGATTTTATTGAATAAGTAGCCGTAGTCCATTAGTTGTGTTCGCATCCAAATGAGTTGAGCACAGCACACAGACATGGCTACATATTCAGCCTCCGTGGATGATAATGAGGTGCAATCCTGCTTCTTCGATTGCCAAGATACAAGTTTGTCTCCAAGAAACTGCAAACCACCAGAAGTACTTTTGCGTGTGTCTACGCATCCTGCATGATCAGCATCTGAAAAGGCTATTAGTTCAAAACCGGAATCCTTCGGATACCAGAGTCCCATATTAATGGTTCCCTTTATGTATCGAAGGATTCTTTTAGCCTCATTGAGGTGACGTTCAGTAGGACTAGACTGATATCGAGAGCACATAAATACAGCAAAGACAATATCTGGTCTGCTAGCGGTTAGATACATGAGTGACCCAATAATACTTCGGTATTTTGTGAGGTCAACAGGTTTTCCATGTAAATCCGCGTCTAGCTTAGTTGTGTTGGCCATTGGTGTATTGTAGGCATCACAACTTGTCATGACATGTTTCTTAATTATCTCTAGAGCATATTTAGATTGACTAAGGAAAATCCCACGGGGTGATTGATGAACTTGTAATCCTAAAAAGAATGAAAGTTCACCCATCATAGACATTTCAAAATTTTGTTTCATTAATTTTGCAAAAGCGTTTGAATACTTTTTATGTGTCGAAGCAAAAATAATGTCATCAACGTATATTTGCACAATTAAAACGTCTTCCCCGTGTTTTTGGATAAACAAAGTTGGATCTATCAAGCCTTTGGTAAAATCATTAGTAAGCAAGAAAGCAGTAAGTTTATCGTACCATGCCCTTGGGGCTTGTTTGAGACCATAGAGATCCTTCTTAAGTCTGTAGACATGATTGGGATGCCCTGGGTCGACGAATCCTTCCGCTGGACTAACATAGACTACTTCACGTAATTCGCCATTCAGAAATGCTGTTTTCACATCCATTTGATAGACGACCATGTTTTTGTGAGCAGCATATGCAAGAAAGATGCGAACAGCTTCTAGTCTAGCTACAGGTGCAAAAGATTCCTCAAAATCAATTCCTTCTTCCTGAGAGTATCCTTTAGCAACCAATCGGGATTTGTTACGAATAATTGTGCCATCTGCATCCAATTTGTTTTTCCAAATCCATTTCAGCCCAATGACGTACACTCCATCTGGTCGTTCAACTAATTCCCACACTTCAAGGCGTTTGAATTGGTCGTAAGTGAGTGCTTCCTTAATGTTTTTCGGTTCATCTTGACAAACTGTGAGTGCATAAATGCAATGTTCAGCATCAGAGTGAAGTCGGTGTCTTGTCATAACTGGAGCTGAGGGATGTCCAATGATGTTGATTAATGGATGATCTTTAGTCCACTGATGCGTTGAAGGATGAGGGTTATGAAACTGCTACATATTGACTGATTCCAAATTGCGTGTTGACGACTCTGCAATGTCTTCAAGGTTGGGAGTCGGAGCAAACGGATTGAAAAGCGCATTTGGGTCAAAATTTGCAGGTGCGGGTACTTGTTGTTGGTTCAGATCTTCAGCTGCAGTTTCTGTATTGGAATCGGTTTGTTCAGCAAACGGGTTGACAAACTCATTACAAGGTGCACTGGTTTCTACGGTAGTAGTTGTAGGAGCAGTTGTATCAGGCATTTGAATATGATCAGGTTGAGAAGCGGAACTAGTGGATACAGCTGGTGCACTTTGTTCAAAAGTGTCATCAAACAATGGTGCGAACAGGGTTTCCAATTCTTTGCGGGTTGGTGACANACATTTCAAACGTCCTGAGTTGTGGTCGTTTACTATAAATGTGCCTGGTTTCTATTTTCGTAATACCCCCAGCACGATAGCTGCCATATTTGAGTTGGGGGTGTTACAAACAGGGTTTCCAATTCTTTGCGGGTTGGTGACAATGGTGCAGTTGAAGACTCTAGGAAGTTAAGACGGTTAGTTGCGGGTCCTAAGCTGTTGTGCTCAGAAGCCATAGTGGAAAGGTCATCGAAATTAGCGTGAATTGTCTCTTGAATTTCTCTTGTACGACGATTGTAGATCCGAAAGCCTTTTGAATTTTCACAGTAG
Source organism: Artemisia annua (assembly GCA_014162995.1). Classification (NCBI taxonomy): domain Eukaryota; kingdom Viridiplantae; phylum Streptophyta; class Magnoliopsida; order Asterales; family Asteraceae; genus Artemisia; species Artemisia annua. The sequence goes on from LBNU01023245.1 coordinate 354,396, forward strand.
CCAATGAAGATACCTATGTCAGCTTTAGCTTTTAGCTTCCCAAAATCATCACGATCATTATGTGGATAGCAAAGAGCTCCTAACACATGAAAGTGTTGAACATTTGGTTTTCGTTTGTAAACAATCTCATAAGGAGTTTTGTTGTAGCGTCTTGTTATCATACATCGATTTTGAGTATAACATGCGGTTGAAACAGCTTCAGCCCATAAGTAATCTGGTAATTGAGCATTGATGAACATCGTTCTTGCAGCTTCCACTAACGTTCTGTTGCATCTTTCGACAACACCATTCTGTTTTGGACTTCTAGCAATAGACGTTTGATGTTCAATACCTACTTTCTCAAAATACTCACGATTAGTTTGATTCTTAAATTCAGTTCTATTGTCCGTTCTGACTATGTTTCGAAGTTGAACCTGAATTTTGGTGAGAAAGGTGATGATCACGGAAGGAGCTTGATCTTTGCTTCGAAGGAAGTAGACCCAAGTCCATTTGGAGTAGTCATCAACAATTACTAATATGTACCTTTTGCC
>LBNU01023245.1:355284-373647 GCA_014162995.1 Artemisia annua
CCATTCTGTTCTGGACTTCTAGCAATAGACGTTTGATGTTCAATACCTACTTTCTCAAAATACTCACGAATAGTTTGATTCTTAAATTCAGTTCCATTGTCCGTTCTGACTGTTCTGACTGTGTTTCGAAGTTGAACCTGAATTTTGGTGAGAAAGGTGATGATCACGGAAGAAGCTTGATCTTTGCTTCGAAGGAAATAGACCCAAGTCCATTTGGAGTAGTCATCAACAATTACTAATATGTACCTTTTGCCGTTAATTGTTTGAACACGCATGGGGCCACACAAATCCATATGAAGTAGATGAAGAACATGCGTAGAACTTGGTTCAGTTTTGGAGCTGAAGTGGGCACGTTTGCTCTTTCCTTGTTCGCAAGCGGGACATAAGTGATCTTTTGAATATCTGAAACGAGGAAGGCCTTCAACTAGTTTGTGACGAGCAAGATCTGTCATGGTTTTAAAGTTGAGATGAGACATGCGCTTGTGCCATAACCATGATTTTGTCGAAGTTGCCTTTTAAAGAAGACATATAGGAGAAGAAGCGATCATGTCTGACAAAGAGATTGTATAAAGACTGTTTTCACGAGTGCCGGACATAAGATCATTTTCTTGTAAGTCGCGAACGAAGCAAGTTTTCTCTCTGAATGCTACTTCCAAATCCCCATCACAGAATTGACCAACTGAGAACAGATTGTGACCAAGGCCTTCGACATAATANNNNAAAGAAGACATATAGGAGAAGAAGCGATCATGTCTGACAAAGAGATTGTATAAAGACTGTTTTCACGAGTGCCGGACATAAGATCATTTTCTTGTAAGTCGCGAACGAAGCAAGTTTTCTCTCTGAATGCTACTTCCAAATCCCCATCACAGAATTGACCAACTGAGAACAGATTGTGACCAAGGCCTTCGACATAATACACATGACTAATTTCGATGTTCCCACTGACATAATCTCCATATCCCATAATTGCAGCGAAATGATCATTCCCGAATCTGACAGTTCCAATGAACTTTGAGACAAAGTTTCTTAACAGTTTGAGATTTCCTGTCATGTGTCGGGAACATCCGCTATCAACAATCCAAAGAACAAGTTGAACCACCTACATCACACGAAGGAGACAAAGATGGAACAGGTGTAAGGGTGGAACCCAAAGAAGTTGTGGGTTCCGTTGGGTTAGATAAACACACATTTATGAATTTAGGTATCCATTTAAAATTATGTGTCCTTGCTAACCAACGTTGCCAACTCCAACTAGTTTGTGCTTTCTTCTTAAGGAATTCGCTAGGTGGTGACATGTTCTTAGATATATTGTTCGCAACTACAGGGGTGACTACATCATTGCTAGAAACTACATTTGGCTTTCTACCTGGCATAGATTTAGGAGTAATAGTGGGCCTAGATTTTCTGCCAGATGTTCGTTTCTTATTACGAGATAAAAGAGAGTTTGCCACACATTTTGCATGATCACCAGATAACATACTTTTACGACAAAACACACATGAAGCATTAACATGCAAAGCATTCAAAGGTTCAGCATTCGTTACACAAAGATTAGGATTACAATTTGCCAAATCAGAATCTAAATCTAGTGCAACATGAGTTTTATTCAAATTCCTAAGGTGGTCTTCTACTTCAGAGGCTTCTAGTGTTCCACTTCTATGCATCCAGATCCTATTCTTCCTTTTGGTGCTCTTACGCTTTGATCGGCTAACGCTAGGAGTGGTAACTATTCCTGTGGAAGTTGAAGCAATTTCATTAGAAATTTGAGAGTGTGTTTCCTTAGTGGTTGTGTCGATGTTGTACATGCTTGGTGCTATCACTTTATTGCTAGCAAACTNCAACATTTTGAAACTCTTTGATTTTCTTTTCCAATTCCACAACTTCTTCTACGTAAGAATCAATCCGTTTCTTTGACTTTTGTTCATATTCTCGAAACTCATCTTGACAAAGGGACAACTCAGATTTAGTTTTAGAAAGTTCATCGTTGAGTTGACTCATTTGTTGTTAATGATTAAACCTTTCTTGTTCCATTTGTGAGATTAAAGCATTTTTGGAAACGGTTAATTCACGTATTTGATGTTGCAACTCTTGTTCTTAAACATAAGATTTTTGGAAAGCAATTTCAAAACTTTTTTCCCGATTATCTCGTGTTTCCAAATTTGTTATTTGAATTTTACAGCACTCAAGGTCTTTCGTTAATGATGCAATTTTGGCTTTCAGTTTGTTATTTATGGCATTGCATTTTTGGGCATCAATTTGGGTGGTCATAAGCAAGGTTCTGAGGTCCGAATCTGGATCATATGAAGGTTCATGTTGTTCAAACTGATCATTATAACCATTATCAAGTGGATCATCAAATACAACAGTTTGCTTCACTTGAACGTGATCATCAAATGTAACTACATGGTCAATTTGATCATCGTCGTCAAATGTAACAAACGTGCTTATTTGGTCATCCTCTTGACTAGATAATAATGAATTGATTTGACCAACTTGTTCCTCATCTGATGCAGATGCAGAAGGGGAGGCAATATCATGTATTAAGCAAGTGTTTAAATCATGTACCTCAGATAAGCCATCAGTGTCATACACTGGGCCTGAATCACTCAGATGTAGTTCCTGCATATTGGCCATAAGCATAACTGCAGCATTTGCTTCCAGATCTTCCATGTCATCATCAGATTAAGCATTGGCCATGAAGTTTTTGCCTTTAGCATTAACCTAAAACAACCTATATTATCCCTTGGCGATTGATACCACTTGTTAGGTCACCATTTTGTAACATAAAACATAAAATCTTTAGAGAGAGAGAGAGTAGAGAAAGAAAGTGGAAGGAACTCTTGAAAGATGAAATGAAATGAACTTTGATATTCCTAAGAGAACCAACACCCTCCTTGGAGGGTTTACATTACTATTTATAGGGTCTGGGGCTTACATGAGTTTCCACTATTGTCAATATTGCCCCTTAGACTTTAACCAAACATGTAAACATTAAATAAACTTATGTAAACATGGATAAAACTTAAGTAAACAATATTCAAAAAGCAACCTATTACAAAACTTAATGACCGAGACTTGATATTAATAAAACGTGTTCCTAACAGGAAGATACGCTTAACCGCTTCTAGGTGAGAGGTTTTGGGATCCTCTTGAAAGCGAGCACAAAGGCAAACACTAAACATGATATCGGGTCTACTTGCCGTTAAGTATACCAAACTACCTATCATTCCTCTATACTTAGTGTTATCTACGGACTCACCTTCTTCATCTCTTGTGAGTTTAACTTCCGTAGACATAGGTGTCTTAAGTGGTTTAGAGTCTTCTAGGCCAAATTTCTTAAGCATTTCTTTAATGTACTTAGATCGGTTAAAGAATATTCCATCTTCTAATTGTTTTATTTGTAATCCTAAGAAGAAGTTTAGTTCTCCCACCATACTCATCTCAAACTCATCGTGCTTGATTTTGGCAAATTCATCACACATTTCTTGACAAGTTGAGCCACATATAATGTCATCGACATATATTTGAACAATGATAATATTTGGGTCACTTCTTTTAGTGAAGAGAGTGTTGTCTACCATTCCCATGGTGTAATTATGTTTAATCAAGAATGCTTTTAGTCTATCATACCAAGCCTTTGGAGCTTGTTTAAGACCATATAAAGCTTTCTTTAGTTTGTAAACATAATCAGGTTTTGCGAAGTCAATGAATCCTGGAGCTTGTGCCACATATACCTCCTCATTGATAAAACCGTTAAGGAATGCACTCTTCACATCCATTTGGTATAACTTAAAATCTAGGGCGCAGGCATAAGCTAAAAGGATTCTAATGGATTTTAATCTAGCTACGGGGGCATAGGTTTCGTCATAATCAATTCCTTCTTGTTGATTATAACCTTGGGCGACTAACCTAGCTTTAGTCCTAGTTACTATTCCATTCTCATCTAATTTATTCCAAAATACCCACTTAGTTCCTATTATGGTCACATTCCTAGGATTTGGAACTAGTTCCCAAACATCATTTGTTTTGAATTGATTTAATTCTTCTTGCATAGCCATAATCCAACTTTCATACTTTAATGCTTCATTTATATTCTTAGGTTCTATTGTTGACACAAAACAAAAGAAGTTATTTTTGTCTTGCGCTTGTGATCTAAGTGTTCTTTGATTTAGGTGACCTATGATGTTGTCTAATGGGTGTGACTTAGATTCTTTAATATTTACAACCTCGTTTTCTTCTAAATTTTATACTTCAATATCATTACCTAAGGGTTTTGTTTTGCTAACCTCAATAGCTTCTTCCTCTATAATATCATCATCTTCTAAGGGTAATGTCTTAGGTGGTGGAGGAGTTTCATCGAAGGTTACGTTTAAGGATTCTTCTACTTTCATAGTGTGTTTATTTAGGACTATGTATGCTTTACTATTTTGCGAATATCCTAGAAAAATTCCTTCATATGACTTAGGGTCGAACTTAGTGAGATAGTCCTTTTTATTTAGAATAAAACATTTACTTCCGAATACCCTAAAGTAGCCTATATTTGGTTTTCTACCTCTTAATAACTCATATGGGGTTTTTCCTAGGATTCGTCTAATAGACACCCTATTGAGTATATATGTTGAAGTATCTACGGCATGGCACCAAAATTTTTGTGGAATAGATTGTTCATTTAACATAGTTCTACTCATTTCTTGTAAAGACCTATTTTTCCTTTCTACTACTCCATTTGATTGAGGAGTACGTGGAGCGGAAAAGTTGTGAGATATTCCATTTAAATCACAATATTTTCCGAATTGTACTTCGTTATTAAATTCCCTACCATGATCCGTCCTAATTGAGACTATAGAGCATCCTAGTTTATTTTGTATCATTTTACTAAATGTCTCAAATTTTTCAAAGGCTTCGGTCTTATCGCTTAAGAACCTAGTCCACGTGTATCGTGAATAGTCATCTACTATAACTAAGGTGTAGCGGTTGCCACCGTAGCTCCGCACCGCGGATGGACCGAAGAGGTCCATGTGAAGTAGTTCTAAGCATCTAGTAGTGGATACTATATTCTTTGCTTTATGACTCGCATGTGCTTGTTTTCCTATTTTACAAGCATCGCAAAAGTGTTGATTATATTTTAGGCTAGGCAAGTTTCTAACTAGTTCCTTAGACACCAAAGATTGTATTTGTTGCATGTTTGCATGACCTAATATCCTATGCCACAAGGTGGAGTTTTCGTCTAAGGTTGCTAGGCATATCCTATCTTCCAATTTATCTCCTAGTTTCATAACATATACGCCACCTTTCCTAATTCCTCTACCTATGACTTTATCATCCTTAATAATTACACTATTCTTATCGGTAAAGGTAACCCTACACTTATTGTCACATATTTGACCTATACTAAGCAAGTTATATGTTTTTTTTTTTTTTGAAAAGCTGAGAAATAAAAAATATAAACAGAGCCTCAAAAAGAGGCAAACAAGGAAACCAAAAACAAGAAAGTACAGCAACTAGAAAAACCAAGAGATGCACATCAAGAGACAACAAGGGCACCCACAACACCACCTATACAACAAAGTTAAGAAAGCTAAGAAAATAAATCGAAAGGCCTAGATATCCAANGAGAAATAAAAAATATAAACAGAGCCTCAAAAAGAGGCAAACAAGGAAACCAAAAACAAGAAAGTACAGCAACTAGAAACACCAAGAGATGCACATCAAGAGACAACAAGGGCACCCACAACACCACCTATACAACAAAGTTAAGAAAGCTAAGAAAATAAATCGAAAGGCCTAGATATCCAAACATCCCAGTTAGCTGGTTTAGACCCAAGCCGGGTAGTGATCCACGTCCGAGATAACCTTTGAATAGACGGGAAAATATCTTCCTCGTTAATATTTGGGGAAGAATCCACCGAAGCATTCACGATCCTATTCCTCCACTTCCATATCGCCCATAAAGATACTTGAAAAACACCATGAAGGATTTTACCCATCTTCGAATTTCCAGCCGGATCAATGTTTCCTCTAGCAATATCCGAGATCAAGAAGGACGGAAAAGCCACTGGGCTCGCTAAATTCCACCAGCACCACACTTTCCTCCAGATGGGAAGGACGAACGGGCAATTGATAGCACAATGGTCAACATTTTCAACATTTTCAATAGTTAGGGAGTCTTGAGAAATCGTACCTTTGCCTATGATTTTTCCACGACGATCACTACCAAAAATAACATTACCTCCATTGTATGCTTTGTATGTAGAGAATAACTTGCGATTCCCCATCATGTGTCTTGAGCACCCGCTATCCTTTACCCATTCATCGGGCTCCAAATTTATTCCTAGGCATATTTCATTTGATGCTTGAGCAACGAAACATTCTTGTTTAGTCTTTTTGTCTTCATCATCAAATCTTTTCCTTCGTGTTGTTTTCCTTTTGTCTTGTGCTCTTTGTCGCTTTTTAATGAGTCTTTTGAATTCTTTGACAACCTTTGCATATTCTTCGTCTTCACTTTCGAAACTAGAATCGTCATCATTATCGTCACTTGGTTCCTTCTTTGTTGTCATCTCTACATAATCTTCTTGTTCACTCTTGTCATGGCTCATGTTGTTTTTGGCATCATTACCTTCACATAAAACATTTGAACTAGTAGCACTTGTACTTACTTCAACTAAATATTTATCTACTATACTTTCTTTTGCTACTAACTCATGTGCAAGTTTTTCTTTGGCTTGACATTCTTCTTGGTGATATTTTGAAAGACTTTTCCACATGTCGTTTGCCGTTTGACAAAAAAATATCCTTTCATATTCAACATTTGGTATAGCTTTGTATATGATGAATTTTGCCAAGTTATTTTGTTTTTCAAAAGTAGTATTTATTGATTGAATATCACCAATTGAAATGACATGCCAAAGATCATAGTCTATTGATTTCACATAACTTTCGAATCGATTTTTCCATTCAAGAAAATTTTCATTTTCAAGAAATGGTGGTTTAAAAACAATTTTCCCTTCTAAATATTTTTCCATTTCCATAAATCGATTTCAAGTTTTAAAATACAATATATTTTAAAAATCTTGTTTGACGTGGCTCTTGATACCAATTGTGGAAAACTAGAGGGGGGGGGGGTTGAATAGTTTTCCGTCTTTCAAATTTAAAAGAACTTTGTTTACGAAAACTTCAATTCGAGCTTTATGTGATATCAAATAGCTTGCACAATTATAAAAAACAATATCTACAAGAGTATATTATGACAAGTATGTAAGTAAATAAGTAAAGAGATAGAGATGGAAGGATAGCACCGTGAGACAAAGGATTTATAGTGGTTCGGCTACGAATCTCCTCTTCGTCCTTCTCCACTCCCCGAGCACCTAACTCGGGAGTTTTCTTCACTATGTCTACAAGCTCCTTTAGGCGAGAAACCGTACACAACTTTTGCTTACACCATTTACGACTACTAAGTAACATGTCGGGTTTAATTGTAGCAGAACCATTCTCACCCACACACGTTAGCACGACTCTACACAACTTATACCACCACCAACTTCTTCACTACTTCACACCACTTCACTACTTCACTACTTCTTCTTCTTTACACAACTTCTATTCACAACTAACACACCTAGATCTATCTAATTACAAGCACACCACACCTTCACAAATGATTTACACAATGTACACTACTAATCTACAATACTTCTTAAACTTGATGTTGAAGGAGTATTCTTCTCTTGCACTTTGGATGAGGATGGATGAGGATGGATGAGGAGGGATTGAATCACTTGAAACAAAGGTTAATAATCTTATGATCAAAGGCTTTTGAAAGATGTTTAGAGAGAATTGGATCTGAAAATTTTAGTGCAAAAGGTGAAAAAAAAATACCAGGTTTGAGGTGGTATTTATAGGCAAAGAATTCTGACACAGGGAGCGTGCCGGCCCCCTTAAATGGAGGCCGGCCCCCTTGAAATTAAGGGGGCCGCCCACCTGTAACGGCCAGATTTTTTGTCTTTTTCTGGGAAAAGTTTATTTGGTAAAAAACTAACTGATTTTGGTTAAAAATTTGAATTCATATATTTAGTATGATTTAAACATTTTCCTTTATTACCAAAAGTGTTTTTCAAAAATATATAATATGTTTATATTATTTAATAAACTTTGTAATAATTAATTAAATACCACTTTGATCATGAAATGTATTAAGCACTTGTTTATTCATACCTTAAGTGATTTAGTTGGATAAAATGATATAAACTAACTTAATACTATTTAATAAACTTTGTAAATAGTATGATTTAAACATTTTCCTTTATTACCAAAAGTGTTTTTCAAAAATATATAATATGTTTATATTATTTAATAAACTTTGTAATAATTAATTAAATACCCCTTTGATCATGAAATGTATTAAGCACTTGTTTATTCATACCTTAAGTGATTTAGTTGGATAAAATGATATAAACTAACTTAATACTTGTTTACGTAGTAATCTTACGTTTAATGTTTTTACATTTTGTGATCGTTAAAACGTAGAGATATCGAAAAATATAAATAACATTTTTATGCATTATTTATATCAACAAATTGTTACGTGTTCAAGCAGAGGAAGAACGTGTGGCAAGAGCTCGTGAGGCGTACTTAAGAGCTAAACAGGCTCGGAGAAACCGTCGAGCAGAATGGCGAATACGAATGGGATTGCCCCGTGTGCTATCGAGTGAGGACGATTCGAGTGCCTTTTATTCGAGTCACGAGGGCTATGTGTCGGATGATTCGTTTTCTTGATTCGTAGTTTAATATTTTTATCGTAGGTTAATCATACGTTGTTTAATGTATTTGAATTCCGCGTAATGTGTGTGCTTTTTTTAATTAATGAAGTTTATTTTAGTTAATATTGTGTATGTTTAATTTTATGTAAAAAAAAAAAAAGCCGACGGCACCAGAATTTCTGGTGCCAACGGATACGGCCAGAATGTGGTGGCGTGGGATTTCTGGTGCCGTGGAGATTTTTGCTAACGTGACAGTACTTTTTGGCCCATGGCACCAAGCCATGGCACCAAGGTTACCATCACTCTAATCAAAGATATTTCATCCTCGATATAAAATTAGTCTTAGTATAATTACTAGACCAATACTCATGTATAGCAAAGAGATTTATAACGACAAATAATTATTTTGATATTTTGTTACACAAAACGTTAACAAAACACTTAACGAAAATTTTATTTGTGTAACCAAAATATCACAATAATTATCTACCATAATAAAATAAAATTGTTATGTACGAATACTCGTCTGGTGTAAAACACAAATATTTATATCAATTTTTTAGTTGATATAATTAAACAATTTATCGATTATAGAAAATACATAAGTCCAATTTATTAAAATAAATAACAAAGGCAGTATACGTTAAAATTGAAGAATTTTCAAAATAATCAATTTACTAGTAAACAAAGAGCTTTCGTTTACGGAGAATCCTAGGGGATCTGTCGGTAGAAAGCAATTAAAAATTCTCGATAGATTTTATAATTTATAAGAAATCCGACAGATATCCGACATAAATATTCCGACCGTATTGACAAAAAAATTTGTTTGAAAATTTGTCACTAAATTACCGTGGTGGGATCGTTTAACGGGTGCAATTGAAGGATTAGTTTAGACTATAAAAGAAAATACTAAATTTATTATTTTAAAAATCACATGTAATTAAGGTACTTTATAAGTTTAATTCAACTACATTTTAGTAAGGATAAATTACTCTGCTCATCTCCAAACTCTTTCTGATTCGCGGATATAGTCCTAAATTCTCAAAAATCGCATTTCTAGTTTCAACATTTTCTATTAATTGCGTGCTTGGTCCTTTTTGGGTAACTTGCTCGTTAATTCTCTCATTGGCTGCTATGGCATTTTCGTTTTTTTCACATTTTCTTATCAAAACAACGCAATTCCATCGTTAGTTCTTTTATGTCTAACCAGCTAACCACTCTTTCCGGCCTACAGAATCCCAATTGTTACACCTATTTTCCCAGAATCCCAATTAAAACCAAACCATCCCCGATTAAATTGACAAGAACCCTAATTATCTTTCAAGAACACAAATAGATTATCATTACCAACTTTCGATATGGGAGAAAATGATAAGGGTAAGGTTGTGATTATTGAGTTTGATGATAGGGATTGGCCGAAAAAGGGTTGGTCGAAAGTGTTCTTGAGAAATGAAATCATGGAGGAAATTATTGCTAATATGGTGAAGAAATTATTGCTAAATATGGTGCATATGCGAAAATAAGCGATGAAATGGTAAATGAGATACTTGAATAGTTAACAAAAAAGGCATATAATGAAATGCCTTCCGATTTACCAAGTAAGTTGGGTTTGTGTATAAAACAAACCTTATTGTCTGTTTTTACTATTCAGTTGACTTGTAAAGTCTCAGTCTTTTTAAAATGTGACAATTTTCACCCAAGTAATGTGTATATTGTTTATGAAAATATATGTTTGCTTTTTAAGTTTAGGTTGTTGTCCTTTTTGGTATGGAAGCTTGATGTGCTGCTGAATGGAGATTGTATTAAGAGTTGTAGTGCATTGTCAGCTAGTATACACATAATCAGCTTGATTGTTATATCATTTTTTTGGCTATCTTTGCATCTATCAACTCCAAATGCATGCCAACTGATGATGATGTGATCATTATTTCAGATGATGATACAAACACTGATGATCATGATACATTTTTAGTCATTGATGATGATGATACATGAACTAATGAAGATGTGATCTTTATGGGTAAAGTGAATTTTACAAAGAGTGATGATGATACAAACACTAGGTTGAAGAGTGGCCGGATGCTTCTTAAGTAGACTGCTTCCACTTCAAAGGTAAAAGGAAAATGACAGTTGAGAAGGTTGCTGACAGTTGAAAAAGTTCAAAATTAAAGGAAAATGATAGTTGAAAAAGTTACTGACAAGGTTAAGCAAGGTAGAAGTAGGAACATTGCAATGACAGGTTGCATACTTGGTCTTAGAGCTCTAAGACCAAGAGTTGAAGAAATTGTTAAGAAACCTAAAAGTGAGATTAAATTGACAAATTACATAATTGGTTTAAGAGCTTTTAGAGCAAATGTTGGATGTTCCGGCAAAAAAAGAGGAAGTATTAACTAGTTAGTTGATGTGAATTTTTGGATACTGTATTAATGGTGGTCCTGGCATCTGTGGATGCAAAAAGAATGTTTGTATTTATATTTTATGTATTTTGGTTGTAAGTTGAATATGTTTTTAGATTGGATTTACCAAGTAAGTTGTAATGGTATGGGATTTGCTATGAAGTATTGAAGTATGGATTTTGGTTTGTGTATAAAACAAATGTTATTGTCTTTATTTATTGTTTAGTTGACTTGTAAAAGTGAAGAACTACTAAAATGTGACTATGGGCCGAGTTGGGATAGTATTTGAGTGTAGTATATGAGTTATATCCATATGGTAGTTTTCTGCTGTGAGATGAATGTGTGGTTGGGATTAGAAATTACAAACAATATAAGTAGATTGTTGTCACTAAAAGCTTTTGCGATAGCTCGTTCGCGACAATGTGTCGTCGCAAAGCTTTTTGCGACAACCTACTCCTACCTTTAGCGACGAGTCGACGACTAAAGTCGTCGCTAAAGGCACTCAGCCTTGTAGTGCAAAAACACAATAATTTCGATTCCTCCAAATGTAGTATCCCCAGTAATCTATACAACCGCTTGCCACAAAACCTTGCTTTTCAAAAACAATCAAACTTATTACCTTTTGATGATTAAACTTTTTTTTTTTGGTGACCTAACAATATGTTTTTAGATTGGATTTACCAAGTAAGTTGTAATGGTATGGGATTTGCTATGAAGTATTGAAGTATGGATTTTGGTTTGTGTATAAAACAAATGTTATTGTCTTTATTTATTGTTTAGTTGACTTGTAAAAGTGAAGAACTACTAAAATGTGACTATGGGCCGAGTTGGGATAGTATTTGAGTGTAGTATATGAGTTATATCCATATGGTAGCTTTCTGCTGTGAGATGAATGTGTGGTTGGGATTAGAAATTACAAACAATATAAGTAGATTGTTGTCACTAAAAGCTTTTGTGATAGCTCGTTCGCGACAATGTGTCGTCGCAAAGCTTTTTGTGACAACCTACTCCCACCTTTAGCGACGAGTCGACGACTAAAGTCGTCGCTAAAGGCACTCAGCCTTGTAGTGCAAAAACACAATAATTTCGATTCCTCCAAATGTGGTATCCCCAGTAATCTATACAACCGCTTGCCACAAAACCTTGCTTTTCAAAAACAATCAAACTTATTACCTTTTGATGATTAAACTTTTTTTTTAACAACATATCCATATTAATATTCGAGAAATTTCGTAAACATCTCTTGGACTTGTCAAATATAATAGTCCCAAACCAATCTACCTTCGAATGCATAAAATACAACACATGTTTTTCTTCAACTGTTTCAAGTTACAAAGAATTTTCTAGAGTTGGGTTTATGAACCAATCAAACTTTACCAAATACTAGTAATAAATTAATAAGTCGTATGAACACAATGGTTGCGGACTTGCGATCCACACAGTTTACACAGTTTTGCTTAATGCTTTTGTATTATATTATCTTTTTGCTTTATAAAAACGCATAAATACGAAGATAATTTAAAAAAATGAAAAAAAAATAATAAAAAAATAAAATAAAATAAAGGGTCATGACTTTCATTATTATTGTTTGTTCATTTGTATGTTTGGCGAGTTTTTGCTGTTCTTAATAGTACATGCAGAACGACGTTCATCTGGAACTTCTCAAAGGTTGCATATGTCACTACTAGAAAACGGAGAACATTTTTAGTTGACTGGAGTCAGGTAAAGGACCATTTATTTGTGCAACTGGTTTTACAGGACCAACATTAGAAGATGACTCATTTGCTTTTATTAAAGACCAATGTTGTTCAGTTTTCTCTTTCTGAGGCACAAAAGATTCATTTAAATGAGGAAATTTTGAGTAATCAAAAGGTGTATTATAAAAAACATTGCTCATTTTAGATCGACTCTCATCCTCTATTTCCTCTTCTTCGTCACGATTATATACAACAACACGCACAACAGATTCATCAAATAAATGTTTTGCACTATACAGTTTTGGAGTTTCCTTGAGTGCTGTTTTTAAAAAACTAGGTGTATCGTAACCAAGAGCATAACCACACCCGGGAGGTCTTTGTTGCAAAGTGAACTTTTGAATTGTGGTGATGGATTCACCCGTTTTATAAACAACATTTTGAAACTCTTTGATTTTCTTTTCCAATTCCACAACTTCTTCTACGTAAAAATCAATCCGTTTCTTTGACTTTTGTTCATATTCTCGAAACTCATCTTGACAAAGGGACAACTCAGATTTAGTTTTAGAAAGTTCATCGTTGAGTTGACTTATTTGTTGTTAATGATTAAACCTTTCTTGTTCCATTTGTGAGATTAAAGCATTTTTTGGAAACGGTTAATTCACGTATTTGATGTTGCAACTCTTGTTCTTAAACATAAGATTTTTNAATTCCACAACTTCTTCTACGTAAAAATCAATCCGTTTCTTTGACTTTTGTTCATATTCTCGAAACTCATCTTGACAAAGGGACAACTCAGATTTAGTTTTAGAAAGTTCATCGTTGAGTTGACTTATTTGTTGTTAATGATTAAACCTTTCTTGTTCCATTTGTGAGATTAAAGCATTTTTTGGAAACGGTTAATTCACGTATTTGATGTTGCAACTCTTGTTCTTAAACATAAGATTTTTGGAAAGCAATTTCAAAACTTTTTTCCCGATTATCTCGTGTTTCCAAATTTGTTATTTGAATTTTACAGCACTCAAGGTCTTTCGTTAATGATGCAATTTTGGCTTTCAGTTTGTTATTTATGGCATTGCATTTTTGGGCATCAATTTGGGTGGTCATAAGCAAGGTTCTGAGGTCCGAATCTGGATCATATGAAGGTTCATGTTGTTCAAACTGATCATTATAACCATTATCAAGTAGATCATCAAATACAACAGTTTGGTTCACTTGAACGTGATCATCAAATGTAACCACAGGGTCAATTTGATCATCGTCGTCAAATGTAACAAACGTGCTTATTTGGTCATCCTCTTGACTAGATAATAATGAATTGATTTGACCAACTTGTTCCTCATCTGATGCAGATGCCATCAGTGTTTAAATCATGTACCTCAGATAAGCCATCAGTGTCATACACTGGGCCTGAATCACTCAGATGTAGTTCCTGCATATTGGCCATAAGCATAACTGCAGCATTTGCTTCCAGATCTTCCATGTCATCATCAGATTAAGCATTGGCCATGAAGTTGTTGTCTTTAGCATTAACCTAAAACAACCTATATTATCCCTTGGCGATTGATACCACTTGTTAGGTCACCATTTTGTAACATAAAACATAAAATCTTTAGAGAGAGAAAGAGAGTAGAGAGAGAAAGTGGAAGGAACTCTTGAAAGATGAAATGAAATGAACTTTGATATTCCTAAGAGAACCAACACCCTCCTTGGAGGGTTTACATTACTATTTATAGGGTCTAGGGGCTTACATGAGTTTCCACTATTGTCAATATTGCCCCTTAGACTTTAACCAAACATGTAAACATTAACTAAACTTATGTAAACATGGATAAAACTTAACTAAACAATATTCTAAAGCAACCTATTACAAAACTTAATGACCGAGACTTGATATTAATAAAACGTGTTCCTAACAAGAAGATACGCTTAACCGCTTCTAGGTGAGAGGTTTTGGGATCCTCTTGAAAGTGAGCACAAAGGCAAACACTAAACATGATATCGGGTCTACTTGCCGTTAAGTATAGCAAACTACCTATCATTCCTCTATACTTAGTGTTATCTACGGACTCACCTTCTTCATCTCTTGTGAGTTTAACTTCCGTAGACATAGGTGTCTTAAGTGGTTTAGAGTCTTCTTGGCCAAATTTCTTAAGCATTTCCTTAATGTACTTAGATCGGTTAAAGAATATTTCATCTTCTAATTGTTTTATTTGTAATCCTAAGAAGAAGTTTAGTTCTCCCATCATACTCATCTCAAACTCATCATGCTTGATTTTGGCAAATTCATCACACATTTCTTGACAAGTTGAGCCACATATAATGTCAAAGACATATATTTGAACAATGATAATATTTGGGTCACTTCTTTTAGTGAAGAGAGTGTTGTCTACCATTCCCATGGTGTAATTATGTTTAATCAAGAATGCTTTTAGTCTATCATACCAAGCCTTTGGAGCTTGTTTAAGACCATATAAAGCTTTCTTTAGTTTGTAAACATAATCAGGTTTTGCGAAGTCAATGAATCCTGGAGGTTGTGCCACATATACCTCCTCATTGATAAAACCGTTACGGAATGCACTCTTCACATCCATTTGGTATAGCCTAAAATCTAGGGCGCAGGCATAAGCTAAAAGGATTCTAATGGATTCTAATCTAGCTACGGGGGCATAGGTTTCGTCATAATCAATTCCTTCTTGTTGATTATAACCTTGGGCGACTAACCTAGCTTTATTCCTAGTTACTATTCCATTCTCATCTAATTTATTCCTAAATACCCACTTAGTTCCTATTATGGTCACATTCCTAGGATTTGGAACTAGTTCCCAAACATCATTTGTTTTGAATTGATTTAATTCTTCTTGCATAGCCATAATCCAACTTTCATCCTTTAGGGCTTCATTTATATTCTTAGGTTCTATTGTTGACACAAAACAAAAGAAGTTATTTTTGTCTTGCGCTTGTGATCTAAGTGTTCTTTGATTTAGGTGGCCTATGATGTTGTCTAATGGGTGTGACTTAGATTCCTTAATATTTACAACCTCGTTTTCTTCTAAAGTTTCTACTTCAATATCATTGCCTAAGGGTTTTGTTTTACTAACCTCAATAGCTTCTTCCTCTATAACATCATCATCTTCTAAGGGTAATGTCTTAGGTGGTGGAGGAGTTTCATCAAAAGTTACATTTAGAGATTCTTCTACTTTCATGGTATGTTTATTTAAGACTATGTATGCTTTACTATTTTGCGAATATCCTAGAAAAATTCCTTCATATGACTTAGGGTCGAACTTAGTGAGATAATCCTTTGTATTAAGAATAAAACATTTACTTCCGAATACCCTAAAGTAGCCTATATTTGGTTTTCTACCTCTTAATAACTCATAAGGAGTTTTTCCTAGAATTCGTCTAATAGACACCCTATTAAGTATATATGTTGAAGTATCTACGGCATGACACCAAAATTTTTGTGGGATAGATTGCTCATTTAACATGGTTCTACTCATTTCTTGTAAAGACCTATTTTTCCTTTCTACTACCCCATTTGATTGAGGAGTACGTGGAGCGGAAAAGTTGTGAGATATTCCATTTAAATCACAATATTTTCCGAATTGTACTTCGTTATCAAATTCCCTACCATGGTCCGTCCTAATTGAAACTATAGAGCATCCTAGCTTATTTTGTATCATTTTACTAAATGTCTCAAATTTTTCAAAGGCTTCGGTTTTATCGCTTAGGAACCTAGTCCACGTGTATCGTGAATAGTCATCTACTATAACTAAGGTGTAGCGGTTGCCACCGTAGCTCCGCACCGCGGATGGACCGAAGAGGTCCATGTGAAGTAGTTCTAAGCATCTAGTAGTGGATACTATATTCTTAGCTTTATGACTAGCATGTGCTTGTTTTCCTATTTTACAAGCATCGCAAAAGTGTTGATTATATTTTAGACTAGGCAAGTTTCTAACTAGTTCCTTAGACACCAAAGATTGTATTTGTTGCATGTTTGCATGACCTAATCTCCTATGCCACAAGGTGGAGTTTTCGTCTAAGGTTGCTAGGCATATCCTATCTTCCAATTTATCTCCTAGTTTCATAACATATACGCCGCCTTTCCTAATTCCTCTACCTATGACTTTATCATCCTTAATAATTACACTATTCTTATCGGTAAAGGTAACCCTACACTTATTGTCACATATTTGACCTATACTAAGCAAGTTATATGTTAAGTTATCTACATGTTCAACATTTTCAATAGTTAGGGAGTCTTGAGAAATCGTACCTTTGCCTATGATTTTTCCACGACGATCACTACCAAAAATAACATTACCTCCATTGTATGCTTTGTATGTAGAGAATAACTTGCGATTCCCCGTCATGTGTCTTGAGCACCCGCTATCCTTTACCCATTCATCGGGCTCCAAATTAATTCCTAGGCATATTTCATTTGATGCTTGAGCGACAAAACATTCTTGTTTAGTCTTTTTGTCTTCATCATCAAATCTTTTCCTTCGTGTTGTTTTCCTTTTGTCTTGTGCTCTTTGTCGCTTTTTAATGAGTCTTTTGAATTCTTTGACAACCTTTGCATATTCTTCGTCTTCACTTTCGGAACTAGAATCGTCATCATTATCGTCACTTGGTTCCTTCTTTGTTGTCATCTCTACATAATCTTCTTGTTCACTCTTGTCATGGCTCATGTTGTTTTTGGCATCATTACCTTCACATAAAACATTTGAACTAGTAGCACTTGTACTTACTTCAACTAAATATTTATCTACTATACTTTCTTTTGCTACTAACTCATGTGCAAGTTTTTCTTTGGCTTGACATTCTTCTTGGTGATATTTTGAAAGACTTTTCCACATGTCGTTTGTCGTTTGACAAAAAAATATTTTTTCATATTCAACATTTGGTATAGCTTTGTATATGATGAATTTTGCCAAGTTATTTTGTTTTTCAAAAGTGGTATTTATTGATTGAATATCACCAATTGAAATGACATGCCAAAGATCATAGTCTATTGATTTCACATAACTTTCGAATCGATTTTTCCATTCAAGAAAATTTTCATTTTCAAGAAATGGTGGTTTAAAAACAATTTTCCCTTCTAAATATTTTTCCATTTCCATAGATCGATTTCAAGTTTTAAAATACAATATACTTTAAAAATCTTGTTTGACGTGGCTCTTGATACCAATTGTGGAAAACTAGAAGGGGGGGGGGTTGAATAGTTTTCCGTCTTTCAAATTTAAAAGAACTTTGTTTACGAAAACTTCAATTCGAGCTTTATGTGATATCAAATAGCTTGCACAATTATAAAAAACAATATCTACAAGAGTATATTATGACAAGTATGTAAGTAAATAAGTAAAGAGATAGAGATGGAAGGATAGCACCGTGAGACAAAGGATTTATAGTGGTTCGGCTACGAATCTCCTCTTCGTCCTACTCCACTCCCCGAGCACCTAACTCGGGAGTTTTCTTCACTATGTCAACAAGCTCCCTTATGGCGGAGAA
>LBNU01023246.1:0-25423 GCA_014162995.1 Artemisia annua
TGAAGGGAAGATTTTGTAGGGTTGTTATGATAATGATGTATATAATGAGAGTAATTAGTAGGCCTTTGGGACCAAATGATGTCCTTCCAACTTTTGTCCCTACAAAACAAGGTTAGTTAGTTTCATTATGTTGGTATTATGTTTTATGATTCTTGAAACCTTTTGAATATCAATGCACCAAAAATAGACACATTCATGAAGTCTTATGTACTAATGCAATCTTTTGATCAATAGGCACATCATATATCATGTCTTCTCAATTTAGCATGGCCCCCGAACCAATGCCGAATACAAGAATTTCAAACAAGGTATGTTTAATATTGGGTATACACGTGCATACCTTACGGACTACGTAGTTCTCTATAATTCTTTATTCTTAGACCATATGACTAATGTTGGATTTAACTCTATGTAGGATGAAGATATGATGAAAAATGAAGAGGAAAGATATGGAAGGGGGATTGAAAATAGGATAGGATCAAGACCACCAACTTGTGAGCACAAATGCTATGGTTGTAGTCCATGTGAAGCCACACAAGTGCCAACAACAAGCCATGTGGGAATTCAGTATACTAACTATGAGCCTGAGGGATGGAAATGCAAATGTGGGCCTACTTTTTATAGCCCTTGATGTTATATCATTATCATTGTTGTTATAAAAGTTAATTAGACAAGGGTGTGTTAGCATTTTTCTTTTTCATATTTATGAGGTAGCTGCATAGTTAAGTAGATGTGTGATTTTGTAATGGAATGTGTATTTATTTATGTTTGGACATTATATGGAGTGTTATTGAAAGTTGAAACATGGTTTATGTCATTATGTGTCGTGAGAAGGACTGTAGTTGTTTGGTTTTGTAGGACATGACCAAAATGTCGAGGTCTCATGGACCTAGACGTAAAATGTCTATTTTGACTCGTTAACTTAAAATATGTTGACTTGAAACAATTTTGGATCATATGGCGTTTCAGGAACATGGTATGTTTTGATCCAAAACCAACTCGTAAAGACTTGCGGCTAGCCGATGAAGTCAAGACCCTTTCATTCTCTTGGATTACACATACAAATTGCAAGTTATGTAATGTTTGGTTAGACTGGAACTCGAATCAAAAAATCTCTTGTAACAATAATATGTAAATTGTTTGATTTGGTTCTAAGTTCTAACGACTTACTATAATCCATACGTAAAGAAAAACGCCANCAAGAACATACCATTACAATCACCATCACCATCATTATCAATGAAGGGAAGATTTTGTAGGGTTGTTATGATAATGATGTATATAATGAGAGTAATTAGTAGGCCTTTGGGACCAAATGATGTCCTTCCAACTTTTGTCCCTACAAAACAAGGTTAGTTAGTTTCATTATGTTGGTATTATGTTTTATGATTCTTGAAACCTTTTGAATATCAATGCACCAAAAATAGACACATTCATGAAGTCTTATGTACTAATGCAATCTTTTGATCAATAGGCACATCATATATCATGTCTTCTCAATTTAGCATGGCCCCCGAACCAATGCCGAATACAAGAATTTCAAACAAGGTATGTTTAATATTGGGTATACACGTGCATACCTTACGGACTACGTAGTTCTCTATAATTCTTTATTCTTAGACCATATGACTAATGTTGGATTTAACTCTATGTAGGATGAAGATATGATGAAAAATGAAGAGGAAAGATATGGAAGGGGGATTGAAAATAGGATAGGATCAAGACCACCAACTTGTGAGCACAAATGCTATGGTTGTAGTCCATGTGAAGCCACACAAGTGCCAACAACAAGCCATGTGGGAATTCAGTATACTAACTATGAGCCTGAGGGATGGAAATGCAAATGTGGGCCTACTTTTTATAGCCCTTGATGTTATATCATTATCATTGTTGTTATAAAAGTTAATTAGACAAGGGTGTGTTAGCATTTTTCTTTTTCATATTTATGAGGTAGCTGCATAGTTAAGTAGATGTGTGATTTTGTAATGGAATGTGTATTTATTTATGTTTGGACATTATATGGAGTGTTATTGAAAGTTGAAACATGGTTTATGTCATTATGTGTCGTGAGAAGGACTGTAGTTGTTTGGTTTTGTAGGACATGACCAAAATGTCGAGGTCTCATGGACCTAGACGTAAAATGTCTATTTTGACTCGTTAACTTAAAATATGTTGACTTGAAACAATTTTGGATCATATGGCGTTTCAGGAACATGGTATGTTTTGATCCAAAACCAACTCGTAAAGACTTGCGGCTAGCCGATGAAGTCAAGACCCTTTCATTCTCTTGGATTACACATACAAATTGCAAGTTATGTAATGTTTGGTTAGACTGGAACTCGAATCAAAAAATCTCTTGTAACAATAATATGTAAATTGTTTGATTTGGTTCTAAGTTCTAACGACTTACTATAATCCATACGTAAAGAAAAACGCCATTCAAAAAATAGAACAATTAGGTCCATAACTTAAATGGTGATGTGTTCTCGTAAAATATTTTCCTCTCTCAATGTTAGTTTTAATCATATGTGATTATGTTACTAAAATTGAAGAGACGCACTTGAAAACTTAGATATGATGCTTTTATTCATCGACGAGATCGTTAATAGAGGGTAAACAACTTGATCACCTTTTAGTTCGTAATCTAATCAACCATGGTTCGTTAAAGAAAATTGCTATCAAGTGTGGTTTTATAATATGCATCTCCATATGTATGTCATATCGGTACCTAATTTGATCTTGAGATGTAATCACAAGCTTAAATTTAATCAATCGTGTTGCACGCCCGAGGAAAAAAGATTACCACATAAAGAGTATGCAACATGATTAACTAGATTTAAGTTAATGATCACTTGATAACATGTAACTCGGTATCAACCTAACTTGCACATATGAACATGCATATAAGTTTACATCAAAATATATATGACATATATATGAGGCTTTTATTGTTGCTAAAATGTAGGGCACCAATATAAAAGTTCTATCTAGAAAATTTTATTCTTTACTTAAATTTGACCAATAAATGATTGTCATATTTTTTTTTTTTTTTTTTTGACACACTTATAGCATATGTTCTTTCTTAGCATTAAGGAGTAAAGAAGTAGTGGGCCTTAGTTTACCTGGCATTGCTACCTCATTGGGCTTTAAGGCTTCATTTATGTACATACCATGTTTGGAACATTGAATTCTCTTATAAAAATACTATTTTGCTTCTTCATTTATATTGCAAGTTGTAATTCCAAACAGGAATTATTTCATCTTCATAAATTTGTTAAAAATGTTAAAGCCTTTTTTAAGAGTTATTATGAGGTGGCAATGGACAAATGAACATAATTTCTATGTGAAATCGCCAATATTGTCCATAACTGCCCTTTTCCTAAATACCAAACAACTGTATTTTAGTTTAATTTTTTTAGTTTTCATGTGTAATGCTAACTTAAAGACTACAAGAAACCGCGTAACTGCATATGATACTAGACTGCTGGATCAGTCGAAAAAAATACCAACCTTTGTCAGCCTACCAAACTAGTTTGGCGTAAATGAGACAACACAGTTTGGAAAATTTGGCAAGGTAGATTTAAGATTTAGGATGGTAACTTTCGGACAATGACAGCATTGCAACTCGAAATAAAGAAACGCCTTCCTAGTTAAAGACTTTATGTCGAAGGATGGTTCTTGAAATAGACGGGAATATGATTGCTAGAAACGTAGCGAAACACAATTTAGATGATAGGGCTCCATTTTTCGGACAGGTACTTGCAACTCGATCCCAATATTGTAACTTACTAAAATGCATCTCTTGACTTCAACGAGAGCAAGTCCGAATGAAAAGATTATAAAAAGAAAAATATTAGAGTGTCGTCATACTTTTGAAAATGAAGCTCTACGCGTTTGACACTTGCATAAATATTCTTAATATTAGAGGTGACAAAATGGATGGGTCAGATAAGTTTGGTATACACCAAGTCATTTTAGTACATCGCTAACTATGTCGGGTACTTATATATAGCTACGTATAATTACATAAACTATATAATTGCTATAGTAATCTGCATTTTTAAATGAAAACGATATCAGGGGAAGTTGTATGTATCAAAATAAACATGTACGACGGCTTACAGCCTGCATGATCCATCACCTTGTTCGCGTTTTAGCTATTTTTATTACTACATTTGACCCGTTTGACATATATAAATGACTATAAATTGTAACCTATACTCTTGTGTAACTTGGATGAAATGTCCTAGTGCCATTATTTTGTAATTTTTCTAGCTCGTTGCTAGTTTCTAATAAATATGCCCAAAAAAAAAAAAAAAAAAAAAAAAAACTATATTCTTGAATCTTGAAAGGTTAACACATGGTCCAAAAAATTATGTTCCTTTGAAATTTCAAATGAAAAATGCTTTCTAACGATTGCATACCTTTTTTGAAATGTTCGTACATACTGAGATAGTAATCTTGTGAACTTTATCTTACGAATACGTTTTTTTGGATGAAAAACGAGTTTCTAATGATTACAGATTTACACACTATAAGTCAAGCTTTAACAACAGCTCGTGAACATTTGACGCGATCACTTCTTAGATAAGGCGATTTCTTCACATATACACATTCCGCGCCTCATCTCCCACATTGATTTAGTAAAACCAACCATCGCTTTCATCTTTTCGGTCTTTGTTTCTAAGTCTAAATGCGCCACGCTGTGTTAAAATAACCACATTAGCGCGACATTCGGCACAAATTAGAAGTTAAATTTGAATAATCACAATAGTTCTAGTCATCATATAAAAATAACAACATTGTGTCATTGTGTACTGCCTGCCTTATTGTCGTTATCAAAAGAAAGCAATTGAAGGTAATGTTTGAACTTGAAATAATTTGTTATTATTGAAAGATGCTAGACCATCAATTTCTGGCCACCAATATCATAAAAATCAACAATTTCATCATCCTTTTTGGCCCCTCTTGTGTCGATATGTCTATACTTTTTATAAAAATATATTCTTGTCAGACTTTTAGAATTATATATATGGTTTTTTTATTAGAAACAAGAGATGGTGCTTACAAAAATACAAAAGGACCTACTTTTGTAGGTGCATCTAAAATGTGCGGTTGTGGTTTCTTCTCATCCTTCTCATTTTAGTTTTATTTCTCATTTGATCCTTACTCATTTGAAGTATGATATTCTTTTCAAAAGATAAATCAAAAGTACTATTTGCATCTAGATAATAATGGAGGATCAAGACTAAATTACTTGTTTCTCACTAAACATACTTATTATGGTAACCAATAGGGTGGAAATAAGCTGAGCCGCTCGTGAAAAGCTCGGGATCGGATCGGTTAAAAGCTCAAGCTCGAGCTCGAGCCTAAGTTGTAGCTCGTTTATTAATCGAGCTCGAGCCCGAGCTTTATATATAAAGCTCGTTTAGGCTCGCGAGCCTAAACAACATTATGATATTTTAAGTATTAAACATATATACGAGCCGAGCTCGAGCTTATTAACGAGCTCAATAAAGATATATTGCGAGCCAAGCTCGAGCCAAGCTTTAACTTTTCATGGCCAAAATGTATAAACGAGCTGAGCTCGAGCCTAGCCCGAGCCTATGTAATATGCCACGAGCCGAGCTCGAGCTCTGGCAGTTTCAAGCTCGGCTCGGCTCGTTTCCACCCCTAGTAACCAAGTTTTCTAGTAGCAAGTCACTTGATGTTACACAAAAAATTCTATGGTTCAAGCTTAACTAGAAACATATTTAGGGGTAGCCATAAAATGGTCGAAAACGGTTACGAGATACTATGATTAAATCGCTTACATTTGAGTCAGATATTTAAGGCATGCTTAGGGTAAGGAAATGGGAATACAATGCAATGGCATGCTTATCTCGTATGATGTTTAATTCATTTATTTTTCAACAATGATGATTAATGTGAGTGGAAAGAAGGCATTATATATGGATCAATAACATTACTGTATGGTTCTAGTCACATGATCATGTCGATAAACATGTTATGATCAAACATCCTTGGTTTGACCGCGTCTCTTTATTGTCTAATAAGCCTAATTAATAATTTATTTATTATAATTTATTAGAAATGCTTGTTTAATAAATGCAACGTAATAAGTTGGGAGAAAGTGGAAAAGTCATACTCCCTCACTATATATTAAGGGTGAGCAAATGGACCGGATGGACCGGACCGACCGACAAAACCGACCGAACCGGACCGGACCGGACCGGACCGACCACATTCGGTCCGGTCCTCGGTCTAGGCTTTTTGGATAATTCGGTCCTCGGTCCGGTCGGTCCGGTCCGGTCCGGTCCGGACCGACTAAAAAACCGAAAAACATGCCAAAATATGCCTAATTGGACCGGCCTGACCGAAGACCGGACCGGACCGAACCGGACCGAGACCGGACCGACCACATTCGGTCCGGTCTCGGTCTATGGTTTTTCCGGTTCTCGGTCTTCGGTCCGGTCCGGTCTTGGTCGGTCCGGTCCGGTTTTTGGACCATGCTCACCCCTACTATATATGAAACCCCTTTTGAAAAGAAACTGTGCAACATCCGACAAAAAATTCTAGGTTCGTCCATGTTGGTAACTTGATAGATAAATCTCATATTTCACAAAACATCTCGCAAGATTCATACATCTTAATCTACTAGTAGTTTTTAAAGAGATGGTTTAGTTTACTAGTTTTGAAACTTGTACGTATATGAAAAGTGTTTATACATGGTTATAAAAATCTTAAGTAACCATGTATTGAGTAGATAAAGTTATAGTCTTCTGGTTTAATGGTACTTCAATGGTAATTCAATAATGTGACGTAAACTTATCAACTTTTGACTATGCTACAATCATTAGTTAGGATGAGTCAAATTGGCTTTCAATGACCCATGCTAGTTAGGTTGATTGATCAATGTTTTTTCAGTTTTACAAGTAGTTAATGTTATTAAATGATTTTAGATATATGACATGTTTGTCCTTTTGAGCCACGTGATTCGTTTAACATGTTAACTTATAACAACTCTACTCAGTGAATTACGTCTCTAAGGCTTGACACAGTCGAGGGGTCATCCCCATCGGTCATGCAAGGTCAAGGTCTGTCGAGCAAGCCCAAATTCTCCAAATCGGTCTAGATTTCGACCGATATTTGTTACACTTTTTTTCTTTTTTTATTTTCTTACATAAAATAATTCGGTCACCGAATGTGGCAATTTGGTCGTGTCTGGTCATAGGAGAGAGAAAACTAATGTGGCAGCATGCTCGGTCACGACTGTGCCCAGCCTAATAAGTTTTGAATTCAAGTATCGGTTATGATTGGGGCATTGGTTAAGTGGTATCACCTTCGTACTGTAAACGCTTAAGATTTGTGTTGTCACATTTACGAGGTTTTATACACATAACGTTTTGTGTTGCCGAGGCCTATTTTCTGATTCTCGCACATGGCATTTATAAAACGAAAAACCTGCTCCGTCTACGATGCTTTGTGAAAGGTTAATCAACGTTCAAGAAACATGATATATATAAACATTTGTTCATTGCTTGATGATAGGTTCTTGAAGTCTTGAAGAAGGTCAATCAATGTTTAAAAGAGACGATCTAAACCTTTTGTGAGATATAAACAAGGTTCTACGAAGATACGTAGAAATTACTGCATGGTTACATTACTATAGTAAAAATAAATAACCATTGATTAGAGAAAGAAAAGAAGAAGCTTCTTTTGCATTATACAACGGTATCAATGAGTTTGGTTGTTTTGAAATATATTTATAAAATAAATAGTTTTTGTTGTTGTTGGAATAATATAAAGAATGTGTTTGTTGGGAAATAGACAATTGAATGTTGGTATCACGATCATCCTATTTCAAACGCGTTTATGCCGTATCGACTCAAATATTTTGAATCATGACTTTAACGTTTACTTTTGCTTCTTTTTCTTTTTCATTCGTCAAATTTAAAAACAGCTATACAATGTTTATTTAGGGTGTGTTTGTTTCTCCAAAGGTGAAGAACGGTGGGATCATCTTGATCCCATGTATCCTAAATATGCCAACCGGACCTCTCTCAAGGACCCAGCCCCAGACAATGAGCACATGTCCCAGTGACTGTATTTAGGGTGTGTTTGTTTCAGTTTATATAACCTGCTTATTGCTTATTTAGTTTCGGTCTTATGTCTCATAAGATTACTTTTTATGACTTATCTTAAAACTTTTCAGCTTATATAAGTTTATTAACACATAGTAATAAACTTATATAAGCTGCAAAGCTTCAAAATAAATCACAAAAAGTAAGTTTATGAGACAGACCGAGTCGTAAGCCACCTATATTAGCCGAAACAAACACCCCCTTAAACTTAATATCAAACAACTGTATATCTAAGTTTTTATTAACCCGATGCCACCCTTTCTCAAGTACCGCACTTTTAAGCAATGTTACATGTTTTCTACGAATCAGAAAGAGTTGACATTAAACACAAGATCAAAAGCTCTTTCTTTCCCGCATTTACAAAAACTTTTATTCAGAAAACGAGTCTCAAGGTTGTCATTTGTAAAGTTTAAACCTAATAAAACTAAATAATCTCAAGTCTCCACTACTAACCTACTCAAAACTTGCTCAGTATTTGAGTTTAAACTCATTAATTATGTAATAATGGTGCTAGCAATGATTTTATTTGTACTTTATTCATTTGCAATGTTTTATGCGTGATACATTTCAAGTTTTCAACTATTCAAATGTTACGTATATTTGTCCGGATGAATGAATGAATGAAAAAAAAAATGAAATGGTTTCTATATGAACTTCACATATTATAATTGGATGCAAATCATGCAATCATATTCTTATAATGATTTTAAGGCATGATAAACGTGGTAGTTATATGTGTTAGCATTTTTTATCATTATATTCTCATTGTTATGAACATTACCTAATATTTTCATTAGCAACACAGACAAGGGATCCAATAAGAAGAATAATTAAAATGAGAAGGGGAAGAAGTAATTATAGCCACATATTTTTAATTGGGAGGGAAAATTTGAATGAAGATGCATTCATTTTTGTAGATGCATCTAGAATGTGTAGTTGTGATTACTTCTTATCCTTCTTATTTTTATTATTCTTCTTATTTGATCCTAACTCTAGCAACACAAACAAACTATAAACAAATGACTTTCGGTTTAGTGGTATGTGACTAATCAACTTAAAGGTTGTGACTTTAAATACCCTTCTAGAATGTGAGATGAAAATTTTAAGACAGGTTATTTAGGTCGGAAAATTTGCGGTTAAAAAAAATAAAGGTGTCATTATCTTAAAATTGCTAGTAATCCTCTTTTTACTTTTTTAGTTTCAACGGTCCCAAGTACACAAAACCAAAGGTCACGTATATCACGTGTCTATGTAAATTTATACCTAGTAGCAACAAGTCTAGCTAGCATTTAATGGTGGTATATATTGATATAGCCTTTTATTTTGTTTTTATTAGCATCACATTTTGTTATATTTTCATGTATATTATGAAAAAATGTCGCTTTTCTACAATGAAAACGAAATATAGAAACTTATATAATCCAAACAATGTGTAATTTGTAATCTATCGACAAATATCTCGACGCGGTATCTCACCGACATGCATGACGAAAACAAAATGACCATGTGTAACTCGTACATAAGAACATTACTCATTTCTCGTTAAAAATTCGAAAATTTTACAAATGAACTCTGAATAAGTAAAAAACACAAAAAACTTATTTGATGCATTTTGATGAGATAATAAAAACTTATTTGATGCATTTTGATGAGACAATAAAAGCAAAGCCACAGGAGTGGGAGGAGGGGGCCATAGCGGCCATCCTCTCCCTTAGCGAAAAAATTTGTAATATAAATTTTCTATAAACTTACGCTAATTTTGTAAGCTAATTAATAAAAATTATAAAAGTTATGCCATCTTAATATAGCTTTCTGGTTCCGTCTACATGTAACGTAAACACGCTTTTACTCTCATATATCTTATAAGCCATTTTTTTTTGTTAAAGTGTGATAAGGTGTACATAGAGGGGCGCGCACCTGAGGGTTTTCGAAGATTCAAGGGAACTCTATGTATGTTTGCCATGTTGGGGTAATTTTCGTTAAAAATCTCGATTTCTCTAAAGTAAACATGAAAATAAATGCCGTCTTATATTTTTTTACTATTTTTTTATTGTTATTTCCTTTAGTCTTAAAATTTTTTGCGCACTTGATAACTTAAACTCTTGTTCCGCCTCTCCTCGAGAAAGCAACCCCACATCAAAGCATTACCGAGTATATGACTAAGGGTCCGCTTGGTTCAAATCAAGGAATGTCAATGACAAAAATAATAGGAATACTAAGGAATGCAATGCCATTACCCCCATTTTGTTGAGTAATGATTGATTACCCACTTTTGGGTAATGCTCCATTGCATTATAGCAAACCAACCAGCTTTAATCATTACCATTACCATTCCTTACCCCTCAATACATCTAACAAAACACACCCTTAAGATAGTATATATTTCTATGATATATTTGTTTTCATATTACATTAATAAAGAATGAAATATAAATATTCAAGTTGGTAGATAAGAACTCAAATCGTCATGACTTACGATTACATGCATTTTGTATTAAATGATTTAACGGGTAATATTGAGTCACTTTTTAAAATTGCAAGCAAGAAATGGTATTCCATTTGACTTGGAATATGCAAAGAAATGTTACTCGTATTTGGATACCATCATACCATGTATTTGTGACCACAATGACAAATCAAATAGTTGGCAAAATATCAAATTTAAAAACTTTGATTTAGTCTTTGGTATGTAAAGAGTGGGATGCATCGTTGTGGGACCCACTTCCCCCACCTTCAAGATTCAATTAAAGTGAAAATATTAGGCCATTTTAACTTTTTTATTAAAAAATGTCAAAAAAGTTACGACAATAAAAGTTGTTTAAGTTTAAATCTATGTAACAACATGCATGATTAACTTTATCTCACATCTTATTGCTACTAATTTAATACCAAAAATTGGATTGGTAATTAAAAAGCAACATATTTTTTTTATATGTGATCACTTGTTATTAGTCACAATCTAAAACTTAATGTTATGAGATGTATTTTTTTAAAACGAAGAAAGATGTGTAATAAAAGAAATTTGACGTAACTATAAATTTATTTTATGGGTATTCAAAAAGGAAATGTTTGAAATTTTGCACTAGTGAAGAAAAATTATGCGATTTACTGGCGTTTTCAAAAACCGTCTAATTATACAATGTATGTTGTTGTTTTTTTTTTTTTTTTTTTTTTTTTTTTTTTTTTTTTTTTTTTAAGAAGCAAAAAATTATATTAATATGAAAAACTAAAACAAAAACTTGGACATACTAATATTATTACGATAAGTAGTCGAATTGAGCTCTTATATTAACGTTGATGAATACGTTGTCTTTATATAAATTTGAATTTGTTATTTTTAATTTGAATGAGACATGAATGAATGGTATAATTGAACCCCAACAACACTCGCACATGGAAATGAATTCGAAACTGCCACGTTGACTTGTTAAAAGACTTTGCTTATTGTGAAGGTAACCCATCAACAAGACCAAGTACTATGTGATTAATTAAACCAATCCTCACATAATTTTTCTAAACAAGTACGTATAAATTATAAAAAGTAGTTTTATATTTTGATGACAAAGATAACTTTTTTATTTTTAAAAAAGAAACAATAGTTTGGTTTTTCATTTTTAATAACTGAAATGATTGGGAGGACTAAAGATGTGCATAATTTCATGCCTAAATATGTGTGTCAATGGTTTATTGGTTTGTAAGATAGTGGGTCCCTTAGTTGCAACCAATAGGATGATGACATGCAATTTAGGCATGAAATTAGGCAAAATGTTTAGGTTTCCATATCATTTCTCTTTTAATAAATAATACGATATTGTAATCGATGGTTGTCACAAACTACTGTAAGTGTGCAAAATTTGATCGGAAATCTTCTTCAAACCTACTTATAATTGGACAAAGATCCAACAAGATTAGTTTGGGAATCGTTTAATGCTTAGTTGATCTAAGATATACTAAAAGTTTTTGATTCAGAAGAATTTATGATTTTCTTTCTATAGAAAAACACTTAAATGAAACAAAATCATTTACGTAAGAATGTACTCGAAATAGTAACCGACCATTTTGAGCCAGATTTACAACCAACTTTAAATCGACATGAATATGAATGTTACACTTACGATTTTCATATCATAAACTTGCATCACTACACCCACAACATATAATTAGTAAAATCAAACACTTGTCACTTCTTTAAGTACTTACATTGCTTCTAACAAGACTACTTTAGATTCACTCAGTCCTAATTTGGCCTATGATATATTGAAAATTTTCATTCAAATTTGGTTAGCTCATATCACTCTTATTTTCTTTTTAGGAAAAACGCGTAATGAAACAAACTCATTTACGTAAGAATATACTAGGGATAGACATCAATCATTTTGAGTCTGGTTTACAGCTAAAACGACTTTAAACTAATACAATTACAAAACATGTCTCCACTACCAGATTCTCAATTTCCATTTTACAATCCTAATCCGCACCAACTTTCTCAAAGAAAGAAATATTTATATGATTTACGTCTATGATTAACTTTTTGACATCCATATCATAAACTTTACACACCTTGAGTTAAAATGAGTTAAATTGAAAAGCTTATCACTTCTTCTAACCAGACTAGTTTAACATAATTTAGTGCTTATTTGATCTAGTACCATATATTGCAGATATTCGATTGAGCTTTGGATAGCTAACGTCAGTCTTTTTTTTTTTTTTTTTAGTAAACACTTAATGAACACATAGTCATCTACGTAACAATATACTCAGATTAGAAACCGACCATCTTAAGCATGGTATACAGCTAACTTACGCTCCATATCCGCAACAACTTTCTCAAAATTAAGTAGAAATTTAATCTGATTTGTGTCAATGCGACGTTAAACTCAAACCCCGTAAACCAGTCAGTTCAAAA
This sequence comes from Artemisia annua, assembly GCA_014162995.1. NCBI lineage: Eukaryota > Viridiplantae > Streptophyta > Magnoliopsida > Asterales > Asteraceae > Artemisia > Artemisia annua. The sequence goes on from LBNU01023246.1 coordinate 13,051, forward strand.
CCAAAAATTTCTAAAAACAAAGAATTGTGTCTAGCTAAAACGAGTAAAATTTCAAAAAGTTATCATCACTTCTTCAACCAAGTACAAATATGTACAAACTTAACTACTTTAATACAAAAAGTATAAAACACAACTCTTCCATATGTCACTATTTAAAAAAAAAAAAAAAAAAACTCCAAATTGTTAAATAAATAAATAAAAAATCCCACAATTTAGCCGCTCCGTAATACACTGTCTAAATCATTTTCTTGAAAATTAATAACAAAAACAAAAACAAAAACACACAAACCCTTTCTTTCCAATTCAAGATCTCACTTCAATTTTGACTTTTTTTGGTCAAATCTCGTGATTTTAAGGTACCCTTTTGGATTTTGATGATGAAATGATGGGTTTTTTGATTTGGGTATGATTAAAATCATGTTTTGTGAAATGGGTATTGATTAGTTTTTGTAATTGAGGGTTATTTGTTAAAATGTGTGTGTTATTTTCTTGATTTTTGCTGTTTTTTAGCTGATTTTTTTATAAATTTGGTAGTTAGTATGATCTTTGAGTTAATTGTGATTGTTAATTTGTTGTGTTATTAGTACTTAATTGTTTATGTGTAATGTATGTGTTGTGTTTCTTGATTTTTGGTATAATTAGTATGATCTTAGAGTATTGAATTTTTTTAAGTTGGGTTAATTTGTAGTATTAATTTAGTTGGATTGTTTTCCCCCTAACTTTATGATAATTGTGTAATGTGTGTGTTGTTTCTTTATAAATTTTTGTTTAGTGAATAATCGAAAAGAATGATTTTTTTGGTATGATCTTAGAGTATTGGATTTGTGTAAAAGGGTTAATTTGTAGTGAATAATCGAAAAGAATGTCTCTTGTATCAAACGGATAAACAAATGCGGTTTTTCGTGTTTAGGTTAATGGAGGAGGGAGTCTATACGAGCCCTTTTTCTTGGCGACCCCAAGATGTGTCTTCGGTATAGTTTTGTTAGTATGATTTTTGGTGTTTTTTTAGCTCATGTTTTATAGATTTTTCGTTGAGTATGATCTTTGAGTTAATTGGTCGTAATTGTTTAGTTGTGTTGTTGGGTTTTTGATTTTGATTTTTTAAACCTAAATTTGTGTCATTAGTACTTAATTGTTTATGGGTAATGTATGTGTTGTGTATCTTGATTTTTGGTGGTTTTTAGCTGAGTTTTTGTTTAAGTTAGGTTAATTGTTAGTGATTATTAAGTTGGTCAAATTCGGCATGTTAGAAAGATGTACTTGTATGATGTAAATTGTTTTGTTTGATTGATTTGTAAATATCTTGGATTTTTCAGTTTGATTAATGAAATCGTATTTACACAGGATTTTTCTGGTTTCTGAGTTCTGGACTTGCTGTTCTTGTAACTTCAACACGCACAAGAGGCACGTCCTGTGACTTCAAAATCAAGGTTTTTTAGCGGATGTTCTTTTACTGGTTTTTGTGAAAGTTTCAATACAAAATGGCTCACGGGAGGATACGAGCAAAGCTTAAAAGAAGTAGTCTTTACACATTCGGATGCATAAGACCACCTCGTGAACCAAATGACGAGCCTCAGCCTCATGAATTTCGCGGTCCCGGTTTTTCTCGTCATGTTTGTTGTAACCAACCTCAGTTGCATCAAAAGAAACCACTCAAATACTCCAAAAACTACATTTCTACAACAAAATACAACGTAATTACATTTCTACCAAAAGCCCTTTTTGAACAGTTTCGACGTGTAGCAAATGTATACTTCCTATTAGCTGCAATGTTGTCTCTAACACCTGTTTCACCCTTCTCGGCTTATAGTATGATTGCACCATTAGCTTTTGTTATCGGGTTAAGTATGGCTAAAGAAGCAGTCGAGAATTGGCATCGGTTCATGCAGGACATGAAGGTAAATATGAGGAAAGTCAGGGTTCATAACGGTGAAGGGGTTTTTTCTTTAAAACCATGGATGAATTTACGGGTCGGAGATGTGGTTAAAGTTGAAAAAGATCAGTTTTTTCCGGCCGATTTACTGTTGTTATCATCAAGTTATGAAGACGGGATTTGTTATGTTGAAACAATGAATTTAGACGGTGAGACGAATCTAAAAGTCAAACGATCTTTGGAGTCAACTCTGACTTTAGATGATGATTCAACGTTCAAAGATTTTAGAGGAACGATAAAGTGTGAAGACCCGAACCCGAATCTTTACACATTTGTCGGGAATCTTGAATATGAGAGACAAGTCTTTCCGCTTGACCCGAGTCAGATTTTGCTTCGGGATTCAAAGCTTCGAAATACGGGGCATGTTTACGGGGTTGTGATATTTTCTGGTCACGATAGTAAAGTGATGCAGAACGCTACCAAATCACCATCAAAACGGAGCACGATCGAGAAACAAATGGACAAGATCATATACGTGCTGTTTACCCTTTTGGTGTTGATATCTTTGATTAGCTCAACGGGTTTTGCTATCAAGACAAAAACGCAAATGCCGAGCTGGTGGTACTTGCAGGCCCCAGATGACGATCATTTATACGATCCTGATAAAGCTGGGCAGTCGGGGTTTTATCATTTAATTACAGCTTTGATTCTTTACGGGTATTTGATACCGATTTCGCTTTACGTTTCAATTGAGCTTGTTAAGGTGTTACAAGCGGTTTTTATCAATCAAGATATTCATATGTACGATGAAGAAACTGGTACACCAGCACAGGCCCGTACTTCGAATTTGAACGAGGAGTTAGGGATGGTTGACACGATTTTATCGGATAAAACCGGGACTTTAACGTGTAACCAAATGGATTTCTTGAAGTGTTCGATTGCGGGAACGCCATACGGGATGCGGTCAAGTGAAGTTGAGCTTGCTGCTGCTAGTCAAATGGCAATGGATCTAGAAGGACATGGTCAAAACGGGTCAGAAATCGAGTTAGAAGCGGTCCCGACGCCTAGAGGAGAAAATTTACGTGTACCGATAAAAGGGTTTAGTTTTGAGGATGCTCGGTTAATGAACGGGAATTGGTTACGGGAGTCCAATCCGGAGGTTCTCATGTTGTTTTTTAGGATACTGGCTCTTTGTCATACAGCGATTCCCGAGTATAATGAAGAGACTGATAGTTTTAGTTATGAAGCGGAATCACCTGATGAAGGGGCGTTTCTTGTTGCTGCGANTTATAAACGATAAAACAAAATGCGTTTTGCGTGTTTAATTAGTTTCTTATGTTGTGTATCTTGATTTTTTGTGCTTTTTAGCTGAGGTTTTTTTTAATTAGGTAAGTTGGTAGTTGATTATTAAGTTGGTCAAATTCGGCATGTTAGAAAAGACTGTTGACGTACTTGTATGATGTAAATTTTTTATTTGATTAATTGTAATATCTTGGATTTTTCAGTTTGATTAATGGGAATCTATTACACAGGATTTTCTGTTTCTGATTCTGGACTTGCTGTCTTGTAACTTCAACACGCATCAAGAGGCACGTCCTGTACTTCAGAAAATCAAGGTTTTTAGCGGATGTTCTTTACTGGTTTGTGAAAGTTACAATACAAAATGGCTCATGGGAGGGGAGGATACGAGCAAAGCTTAAAAGAAGTAGTCTTTACACATTCGGATGCATAAGACCACCTCGTGAACCAAATGACGAGCCTCAGCCTCATGAATTTCGCGGTCCCGGTTTTTCTCGTCATGTTTGTTGTAACCAACCTCAGTTGCATCAAAAGAAACCACTCAAATACTCCAAAAACTACATTTCTACAACAAAATACAACGTAATTACATTTCTACCAAAAGCCCTTTTTGAACAGTTTCGACGTGTAGCAAATGTATACTTCCTATTAGCTGCAATGTTGTCTCTAACACCTGTTTCACCCTTCTCGGCTTATAGTATGATTGCACCATTAGCTTTTGTTATCGGGTTAAGTATGGCTAAAGAAGCAGTCGAGAATTGGCATCGGTTCATGCAGGACATGAAGGTAAATATGAGGAAAGTCAGGGTTCATAACGGTGAAGGGGTTTTTTCTTTAAAACCATGGATGAATTTACGGGTCGGAGATGTGGTTAAAGTTGAAAAAGATCAGTTTTTTCCGGCCGATTTACTGTTGTTATCATCAAGTTATGAAGACGGGATTTGTTATGTTGAAACAATGAATTTAGACGGTGAGACGAATCTAAAAGTCAAACGATCTTTGGAGTCAACTCTGACTTTAGATGATGATTCAACGTTCAAAGATTTTAGAGGAACGATAAAGTGTGAAGACCCGAACCCGAATCTTTACACATTTGTCGGGAATCTTGAATATGAGAGACAAGTCTTTCCGCTTGACCCGAGTCAGATTTTGCTTCGGGATTCAAAGCTTCGAAATACGGGGCATGTTTACGGGGTTGTGATATTTTCTGGGCACGATAGTAAAGTGATGCAGAACGCTACCAAATCACCATCAAAACGGAGCACGATCGAGAAACAAATGGACAAGATCATATACGTGCTGTTTACCCTTTTGGTGTTGATATCTTTGATTAGCTCAACGGGTTTTGCTATCAAGACAAAAACGCAAATGCCGAGCTGGTGGTACTTGCAGGCCCCAGATGAAGAGCGTTTATACGATCCTGAAAACGCTGGGTTGTCGGGGTTTTATCATTTAATTACAGCTTTGATTCTTTACGGGTATTTGATACCGATTTCGCTTTACGTTTCAATTGAGCTTGTTAAGGTGTTACAAGCGGTTTTTATCAATCAAGATATTCATATGTACGATGAAGAAACTGGTACACCAGCACAGGCCCGTACTTCGAATTTGAATGAGGAGCTAGGGATGGTTGACACAATTTTATCAGATAAAACCGGGACTTTAACGTGCAACCAAATGGATTTTCTGAAGTGTTCGATTGCGGGAACCCCATACGGGATGCGGTCGAGTGAAGTCGAGCTTGCTGCTGCTAGTCAAATGGCGATGGATCTAGAAGGAAATGGTCAAAACGGGTCAGAAATCGAGTCAGAAGCGGTCCCGACACCTAGAGGAGAAAATTTACGTGTACCGATAAAAGGGTTTAGTTTTGAGGATGCTCGGTTAATGAACGGGAATTGGTTACGGGAGTCCAATCCAGAGGTTCTCATGTTGTTTTTTAGGATACTGGCTCTTTGTCATACAGCGATTCCTGAGTATAATGAAGAGACTGGTAGTTTTAGTTATGAAGCGGAATCACCTGATGAAGGGGCGTTTCTTGTTGCTGCGAGAGAGTTTGGGTTTGAATTCTGTAAAAGGACACAGTCGAGCATATTTGTTCGCGAGAGGCGTCCTTCTTCTCAAGAATTCGTCGAACGGGAATTCAAGCTTCTAAATCTTCTCGATTTCACAAGCAAAAGAAAACGGATGTCGGTTATTGTTCAAGACGAGACTGGACAGATTCTTTTACTTTGCAAAGGCGCAGACAGCATTATATTTGATCGTTTAGCGAAAAACGGAAGAGTGTACGAGGAGGCCACCACAAAACATCTAAATGAATATGGGGAAGCTGGTTTACGTACGCTAGCACTTGCTTACAAAAAACTTGAAGAATCGGACTACGCAGCATGGAATGATGAGTTTATGAAAGCCAAAACTTCAATAGGTGGGGACCGAGATGCAATGCTTGAACGGGTATCTGATTTGATGGAAAAAGATCTGATTCTTGTCGGTGCAACTGCTGTTGAGGATAAGCTACAACCAGGGGTATGTATTTATAAAGTTTTCAGATTATGTTTACAAAGACATTTTTATTGTTTCTTTAGTTTGACAATCTTTTTTCTTGTTTAGGTGCCACAATGTATCGATAAATTAGCTCAAGCTGGTCTTAAGCTATGGGTCCTAACAGGCGATAAAATGGAAACCGCAATCAACATTGGGTATGTTATTTATTTTCCTCTGGAAAAAAGGCTGGATCTAAACTTATAGTTAGGGGGTGTTTTGGTAAATGGGTGATACGAATCAAATTGATAATTGCTATTAAGAAAACAAGAATCCAAGAACAATAGAAAAGAAAACCTAAAAGAACAACGACCTGAGCTTTTCCAGTAAACCTTAATCGACTTCCAGACTTTCAATGCCCTAAACTAATGACCCCCTATCTCTCTATTTAAACTAACGTGACTTCCTAAACATAAACGTAAATGAGAAAACACAAATAATAAGAACACCCTTATCCCTCCAGAATCAGTTAATTGCCCGACACCCCTTTAAGTTGCTTATTGCGTCTCTGGTATACTTTTCCCCACATTGTTTCATCGTTCGTATCAATGGAATTATGATTACGCTTTTCTTGTTATTATAGTTTATATAGTCAGATCTTGAGAAGCATGTAATAAATACGACTTTTCTTGGTTGGTGCAGGTTCGCTTGCAGTTTACTTAGGCAGGGCATGAAGCAAATTTGCATATCGACAAATATGGACATGTTAGCCGAGAATTCGAAGAAGGTATTTCTTGTTAGAATTCCCCTTTTTTCCGCCATCATCATTATATTGAGTCAGTGATATTGATATCGTGTCAACATGAATAGTTTCTCGTTTTATGAAACATAGTTTGGGTAGTTATAGTTGCTGCAACTTCAGTGTCATTTTCATGTAAACTGAGTTAAGTATTGTTATTGGTACTGATCAGGCTGTAAAAGAGAACATTGTGTTGCAAATCACGAATGCATCTCAAATGGTTAAGCTTGAAAAGGATCCTCATGCTGCGTTTGCATTGATTATCGACGGGAAGACTTTGACTTACGCTTTGGAGGAAGATTTGAAGCATCAGTTCCTGAATTTAGCCGTTGATTGCGCTTCTGTTATATGCTGTCGTGTCTCTCCTAAACAAAAGGCCTTGGTAACATTATAAATCTTTTTTGTGTACAAATTCTTAAATATTTTGTATAATACAATAAAAATATTGATACTATTCATATTATTGTTGACTTTAGGTTACAAGATTGGTAAAGGAAGGCACGGGGAAAACGACTTTAGCAATCGGAGACGGTGCTAATGATGTTGGAATGATTCAAGAAGCGGATATTGGTGTCGGAATTAGTGGTGTCGAAGGAATGCAGGTTTGTACTATTTTGCAAAACAGACTTCATTCTTAATGTTGGTTTAAGCGTGGATTTGGTGTTAAAGGGGAAACATGGTTTAATAAACGTTTTGTTGTATACAGGCTGTGATGGCTAGTGATTTTGCTATTGCACAGTTTCGGTTTCTTGAGAGGCTTCTGGTTGTACATGGTCACTGGTGCTATAAGAGAATCGCTCAAATGGTAACTTTATATATGACTATTACTTTTGTCTGTTTCAAAACGCTTCGAGTCCAAAACGTGCTATTGTTGAATGTTTAATATTAACAAACAATTTATACCGACCACAGATCTGCTATTTCTTCTACAAGAACATTGCTTTTGGCCTTACGCTCTTCTACTTTGAGGCATTCACTGGGTTCTCAGGGCAATCAGTGTATGACGATTGGTATATGCTCTTATTCAACGTTGTTCTTACATCACTGCCCGTTATTGCACTTGGTGTCTTTGAACAAGATGTGTCTTCCGAGATCTGCTTACAGGTTAGCTTTCGTGTACCTCTTCACTATCTTTTTCGACACATTCTATATGTTAAAGTTGCCATTTTTTTTTTTTTGAATTTATTTTAAATATTTACTCACTGCAGTTTCCAGCATTGTATCAACAAGGGCCAAGAAACCTATTTTTCGATTGGTACCGAATCTTCGGATGGATGGGAAACGGTCTCTACTGTTCCTTAATCGTATTCTTCCTCAACATCATAATCTTCTACGACCAAGCATTCAGAATCGGTGGTCAAACAGCCGACATGACCGTAGTGGGGACCGCTATGTTCACGTGTGTCATCTATGCCGTCAACTGCCAAATCGCCTTAACAATGAGCCACTTCACATGGATACAGCATTTCCTTATCGGTTTCAGTATCATCGCATGGTACGTGTTTCTAGTACTTTACGGGATGATGTCACCAGAACTTTCCGGAAATGCGTATAAAATCTTTGTTGAAGCACTTGCACCCGCGCCGATATTCTGGTTAAGTACTTTGTTGGTGACGGTAGCATGCAATCTACCATATTTGGCTCACATTTCCTTCCAAAGATCGTTTAATCCGATGGATCATCATGTGATTCAAGAGATCAAGTATTACAAGAAAGATGTTGAGGATCGACATATGTGGACTAGAGAACGATCAAAAGCTAGGCAAGAAACGAAGATTGGGTTTTCTGCTAGAGTTGATGCTAAGATTAGACATTTGAGACAAATGTTGCAGAAGAAATCGTCGGTTTTGAGTCCTCGTATTGCTTTGGCAGCTACACGAACTTGATTTTTTTTTTTTTTGGTTTCCGGGCTCTCGGTGTTTATAATGTGTAGGGGTTTCTTTGGTTTCCTTCTTATTTTTTGGAATTTCTAATGGTTTTTTGATTCATTCGTGGTGATATATGGAGAGAGTATAGTAGCAATTGTATGTAGAAATTTACTAATGTTGTTTTGACATTTGAAGGTAGTGAAAATGGTTGGATATCACTATGTGTTGACTTCTACTATTTCGAATGTCTCTTATGCCAATTCTTGTGTTGTGCAAACCATAGTAACACATTTGCTTTATATCTAACTAACTTAGTGCTGCAGTAACTCGTCGTTATAATAATAATAATAATAATAATAATAATAAAATAATCATAACAACAACAACAATAAAAATAACAATAATNCTTCCAAAGATCGTTTAATCCGATGGATCATCATGTGATTCAAGAGATCAAGTATTACAAGAAAGATGTTGAGGATCGACATATGTGGACTAGAGAACGATCAAAAGCTAGGCAAGAAACGAAGATTGGGTTTTCTGCTAGAGTTGATGCTAAGATTAGACATTTGAGACAAATGTTGCAGAAGAAATCGTCGGTTTTGAGTCCTCGTATTGCTTTGGCAGCTACACGAACTTGATCTTTTTTTTTTTTTGGTTTCCGGGCTCTCGGTGTTTATAATGTGTAGGGGTTTCTTTGGTTTCCTTCTTATTTTTTGGAATTTCTAATGGTTTTTTGATTCATTCGTGGTGATATATGGAGAGAGTATAGTAGCAATTGTATGTAGAAATTTACTAATGTTGTTTTGACATTTGAAGGTAGTGAAAATGGTTGGATATCACTATGTGTTGACTTCTACTATTTCGAATGTCTCTTATGCCAATTCTTGTGTTGTGCAAACCATAGTAACACATTTGCTTTATATCTAACTAACTTAGTGCTGCAGTAACTCGTCGTTATAATAATAATAATAATAATAATAATAATAAAATAATCATAACAACAACAACAATAAAAATAACAATAATAATAATAATAATAAATAAATTGCTTTATATTTAAGATTTATCTATAAAATAAGCTATTGAATAAGATTTGATACAAGATACTAACATAATGTGAAGAGTAGCACGTTGGTAAGCTTGCTTTGAGCCTAGTCTATTGACTCGGGTTTGAATCCATAACCGATCTGTTGGTTTGGCATTTTTATTTTTATTTTATTTTTTATTACCATCTTTTTATTTACTTAATTTTACAACATCTTTGTATTTACTTATTTTTCAAAGACAGCTATCGCAGCCCTTTATACTTATATGATTCTACAATAAGTTGTACTATGAGGCCTTACGATGATGATCGAAGGAAAAGGAGGTTGTGAGGATGCGCCAAATTTATTGGTAACCTGAAATAAAAAATACAAAGACACTACGTTAAGTAATTACGCAGTGGGTTGGCTTGAAAAAATTTTAAAAACTTTTGGTTCGGGTTTGGTTTTAGCCAAAAACCGCCCCATGCTCACCTCTATTTAAAAGGGCATCTTGAGGATTTTACATTACTTATTTTTAAATCTTTTTAAGATCCAAGTAAAAACATTTTTTCTTTATGCAAATTATCAGCTTTAAACAAACACCCCTCAAGTTCGAACTACTTCAAAACATATTAACTTGAAGTCTATAATTTGATAGGAAACAGTGGCTGGCAAAACGCTATTATTGTGACTATAAAACTAAAAAAGAATCAGTAACTTTTCCTTGAATCAAAGTCCCCCAAAAGAGTGGGGAGCTCAATATTATGATTCCACCTTTTTTTCTTCCTATTTTCCTAACCTTTTTATAAAATAAAATAAATCACATCCAAAATTCACCAATATTCATACCAAATTTACTTATTTAACCTCCATCACATCAACCTAAATTACACCATTTTACCATCCATTTTGTTATAAAAGATTTTAGTAACAAGCTGCAACAATAACCGTAAAACAGCATAAAATCGTATAAGCAAAATGCCATTATTGCCAAATAAACTAAATGACATTAAAAGAAGTAGTCTTTTACTGATTTTTGTGAAAGATTCAATACAAAATGGCTCACGGGAGGATACGAGCAAAGATTAAAAGAAGTAGTCTTTACACATTCGGATGCATAAGACCACCTCGTGAACCAAATGACGAACCTCATCCTCATGAATTTCGCAGCCCCGGTTTTTCTCGTCACATTTGTTGTAATGAACCTCAGTTGCATCAATAGAAACCACTCAAATACTCCAAAAAATACATGTCGACCACCAAATACAACGTAATTACATTTCTACCAAAAGCCTTTTTTGAACAGTTTCGACATGTAGCAAACATATACTTCCTATTAGCTGTAATGTTGTCTCTGACACCTGTTTCAACCTTTTCGGCTTATAGTATGATTGCACCATTAACTTTTGTTATCTGGTTAAGTATGACTAAAGAGGCAACGAGGACTGGCATCGGTTCATGCAGGACATGAAGGTAAATATGAGAAAAGTTAGGGTTCATAACGGTGAAGGTGTTTTCTCTTTAAAACCATGGATGAATTTATGGGTCGGAGATGTAGTTAAAGTTTAGAAAAAAAAACGTTATCCAAAATTTGGATATTCGGATATATAAAATCGTTATCCGAAATTGTGGATATCCGAATTGAAAAAAAAAGAAAAAAGAAAAAAAAAAAAGAAAAAAGAACTTAGCTAAAGTAATGGCTATAACATAAAACCTTCATAAGAAATTTCTGATATCCGAAAACCGAAAAAAGAAAAGCCGAAAATCGAATCGTAAAAAACAAAACAGAAGAATTTTTGGTCCGGTATTTGGTTTTAAAAATTATAAAACCGATCTTTTGGTTCGGGTTTGGTTTCCGCCAAAAACCGCCCCATGCTCACCTCTATTTAAAAGGGCATCTTGAGGATTTTACATTAATTATTTTTAAATTTCTTTAAGATCCAAGTAAAAACATTTTAACGTGCAACCAAATGGATTTTCTGAAGTGTTCGATTGCGGGAACCCCATACGGGATGCGGTCGAGTGAAGTCGAGCTTGCTGCTGCTAGTCAAATGGCGATGGATCTAGAAGGAAATGGTCAAAACGGGTCAGAAATCGAGTTAGAAGCGGCCCCGACACCTAGAGGAGAAAATTTACGTGAACCGATAAAAGGGTTTAGTTTTGAGGATGCTCGGTTAATGAACGGGAATTGGTTACGGGAGTCCAATCCAGAGGTTCTCATGTTGTTTTTTAGGATACTGGCTCTTTGTCATACAGCGATTCCCGAGTATAATGAAGAGACTGATAGTTTTAGTTATGAAGCGGAATAACCTGACGAAGGGGCGTTTCTTGTTGCTGCGAGAGAGTTTGGGTTTGAATTCTGTGAAAGGACACAGTCGAGCATATTTGTTCATGAGAGGCATCCTTCTTCTCAAGAATTTGTTGAAAGGGAATTTGATGAGACGAAAAGTGTTACGCTTTTAGGGGGTCATTTAAGCCCTAATTCGTATAAATGTGATCAAATATTGCCCTAAATCGTTCATTTTGTCATTTTAGGTACTTTTGAGAGGAATTCTGGAAAACATGCACATTTGGACGTTTTTGGAGCATAAAAGTGAAGAAAACGACAAAGTCTTAAAGAAGCAGGATTTTACAACCTGACGGCGTCAGAAGTCACTAGGTGACGCCGTCAGCAAACATTGACAAAGGAGTGGAAACCAATTTACAAATGACGGGCCAGAAAGATTTGGGAATTTTACACCTGACGCCGTCAGGTGTTAGAAGGTGTAGGCCGTCTGGCCTTAAGTTAACAAGAGACGTCCCAGAAGACTTTTGAAGGTGACGGCGTCAGGATTCAACCTGACGGCGTCAGATGATATAGAGTGACGACATCAGAAAGAAGGCTTGCACGAGAAGAAACCAAAGTGGAACCATCACAAGTTAAACAAGACAATCACAACTTGCACGCGGAGTAGCTGTTACTGTTTTGGCCATAAAATCTTCATACGAACTCGGATTTGGGTGATTCAAAAGCCCACGCGAAGAGGAC
>LBNU01023246.1:38980-55029 GCA_014162995.1 Artemisia annua
TTGTGAAAACTAATATGGAGAGAAGTGTGTTTACTTAGATTTCCTTACTCCCTAACTATCTTTTACCAATTGATTAGTGTGTATTAATTGCGTGGATGACGGATTGTATTCCTTAATACCATTCGTAGGGGTGTGTACGGACTTCCCCTAACTCTATGAGATCCTAATTCACTCCTATGTCGAGCCGGCTAAGAAGCTCCTAACATGGGATCACTAGAATTCACTCATGCATTAAATACAATCAAAATAACCTTAGTATACCTTGGTTTATGTTTCTTAAGACGTTCAAGCATGTTACCAACCGGAAGTCTGCCAGTTTTCTTAAGCCTAACATCAATAATCACCCATCCAATACAATTAATAACACATCATTCAATCAATAATCAATAGTTAGGTTTCATTAGATCTACGCAAACACAAAGAAAATCTAGCCTAGCATGTTAAACAAAAGACAAGAACAATATAGAATCAAACAACACATAGACATATTGAATGATTAATTGATTACTTATCTTCAATGTAACATGAGAGATCCAAGGGTATAAAACCCTTTAAAAAGCTGCAAAAATCGTATAGGGTTTCTCTCTAAAAAGTTCCACACTAATGACTAAAAATTATGCGAATATATATAGAAAAACAGATCTGACGGCGTCACGTTATAGCCTTGACGCCGTCACCTCGCCGTGGTTAGGGTTTCTTGTTAGCCTTCTTGACGCCGTCCCCTTTTAATCTCCCAAATTGTGTTCTGGCCCGTCAAGGCCTGACGCCGTCAAGCGTAGTCTTGACGCCGTCTGGAGTACTGTTCCAGCAGAATTTAGCACTTTGTCGAATTCTTCACTTTTGTGCTCCAAAAACATCCAAAATGCTTCCTTTTCCAGAATTTCTCTCCAAAGTACCTAAAATGCCAAAAGGAACGATTTAGGGCGATATTTGATCAAATAAATACGATTTAGGGCTTAAATGACCCCCGAAAAGCGGTACACTTTTCGCCTTATCACTATGCTTATGAACATACTTCAGCATTTCACCAATATCAGTATCACTATCTAAACTCCTTAATCCAAAATCCAAAATTTTCATAGGAAGTTTGTAGTGATAAAACAATTTCTCTTCTAAACCTAAAGACTGGTACATGACTGTGTCTAACATGTCAATCTTACATTGATTAATGTCTATTAAGTCCACAAAAGTGACCTCACCTTCAATATACTTCCTCTTTGGTGGTTCTGTGAACCTTCCACCATGATGGATCATCATTGTAAACAACTGTGGATACGATGCTGTTACATAATCAAATAATGAATGACTAGAATTTTTAAATGTTAAACCAAAAAAACTTCCAAACCCAGATGAACTCATGATCGATCAAACCTTTTTTTTAATCAAACAAACATGTTTTCAAATCAAACCTCTTTTAATTAATAATTACTCAGCTCGATTATCATTTTAACACCATCAAATCATGTTTCAACAAAACCCCTTTTAGTAACTCAGCTTGATTATTTCCTTTACATACTTTTTCTCCAAATTTCAATCACACCTTCATAAACATGATTTTCTAATCAAACCCCTTTTAATCACTCCGCTTGACTTTCATTTTAAACCATTAAATCTTTGAATCTTTGTTGGTGCACATAACGTGTTTGATAAAATTCCTCAACGAAGTGAACTTGGGTGATGAGTAACGATACGGGAGAGGAGGACATAAACTCGTTACTGAGATCGTTTAATAATACAATCAAGAGTATGGATGGTCCTGCTGGTAATATTACAAAGGGTGGGAATGTCAAGAAGAATGTTGATGGGACTGAGAGTGATTTCCACATGGTGCATGAATCAACACGAGTGGTGAACGAAGAGCATAAGGAAAAGCAAACTGGTCCTACTCCTTTTACACAATCTGTTGAGGTTAATTCGAGCCCCAATGCTTCTAATGTTACAAATGTGGTTAAAGATTCCGTGGTCAATGGCACTGTTCCTAATGGTACGCAACCTACTTCGTATGCTAATGCTACTTGTTCTAACACAAAGAAGAGTAAGGCGAACTTTAGACCTTTGGAAACTGCTAATGTCATGGAGGATGTTGAACTTTCTATCCCATTAAAGGTGGTGGAAGATATTAGTACTCGTTTTGAGAACACATTATACGGGTACTTTCTTGGAAAACGGGTTGCTTTCCCCGTGGTGGAATATTATGCACGTACTACATGGGCGAAGTTTGGTATTAAAAGGGTCATGATGAACGCTAAGGGATTTTTCTTTTTCAAGTTTGATTCGAAAAAGGGCTTAGAAGATGTGCTTGAAGAGGGGCCTTGGATGATTCGCAATATCCCCATCATACTAAAACCTTGGACCATGAATACGAATTTATTGAAAGAAGACTTAACTCGTGTACCGGTTTGGGTTAAACTTCACGATGTTCCCATGGCTGTATTTTCAGAGGATGGGCTTAGTCTTATTGCTACGAAAATAGGTACTCCCATTATGCTTGATTCGTTTACTACTACGATGTGTCTTGAATCGTGGGGTCGATGTAGTTTTGCACGTGCTTTGATTGAGGTTAAATCTGAAAATGAATTAAAGAATACTCTTATGATTGGTGTTCCTTTGCTTAATGGGAAGGGGTATACTAAAGAAACCATAAGGGTGGAGTATGAGTGGAAGCCCCCACGGTGTGATGCATGTAAAATTTTTGGTCATTCGTGTGACCAATGTCCTAGGAAGGTTACTACCACTCCTACTGTGGTGGGAAGGGATGCTGATGGGTTTCAAACTGTTGGAACAAAGCGAAATAATGGCAAGCCAGGAGCTCCAACAGGTGGTACGAGGGTGGGTCAAAAGTTTATTTGCAAGCCTAAAGGTACTAGTAACACGGAAAAGGTAGTGTCGAACTCTAGTAATGTGTCTAATCGACAGGAGCCAAACAAGTCTAATAGTTCGAATACTAATGCCTCTAAATTTGCTCCTAGCTCATCGAATGCTAATGTTCCTAAGGATAGTAATGCTAATTCTGGTCCACGCCAAGAAGTGCATAAGAGTCGTGCTAGTGAAGCTAATTTGACAACGGAAACAGGTATCAAGCTTAATAATTCTTTTGCTGCTCTTAATGAGGAGCTGGATGGTGACGATGATATGTTGCATGAGTATGATGAAACCTCAGGTTTTATGGCTTCTACTTCCATGGGTAACACTAATACTACAGGGGCAAGCACTCCTGATTTACCGGGTTTTAATGTTTAGTGTTGCTTCCTGGAATATTAGGGGNATTCGGTTGAAGATCCTCTCATTTCGATTTACAAAGAATTCTGCTCGGATTAGACGGATTTTGTACATGGAGATTACCTGGATCGGTGATCATTGCTAGTAGTTCTAAGACCTGATGGACCCTTCATGCTTCTGGTGGATGCGGGATGTTCGCTTGTTACAGGATTTATTCTTGTTATTATACCTAGCTAGGTGATTTGTATTGCAGCTAGGGTTGTTTGTGCTTATGGCATGTCATAAGTACTAGTTTATCGAGTGTTTTGCTCGAGGTAAATGTGGTACCGCTGCCACATTCCATTTGTACTTAACATTATATTCTTTGGTTATATATTTACCGGGGTATTCCCTTTACCCAAAAAAACAATAAATCAATAACAAATAAATGCAAACACAACCAATAATCTTAAAATATTAATACAAAAAAAATGTATTAGGGTTTTTACCATAAACTGATTTCACATCAAACTCTTCTTCATCACCTCTTATGTGCCAAAGCTGGATTGGTGGACTCATTTCTTATGTGCTAATTTTAGGGATTGTAAGTGGAATGGATATAAAAAGATGAGGATACAAAGAGATTTGATTAGGGTTAAGTATTACTTTAATCCGGGTCTTATTTGTTGGATCTGTTTTGTCGGGTTGAATTTAGATAGTCAAAAGGGACCACAAAGCAAAAAGATAAAAGTGCCCTCTAAAACTAACAGAAAGGGACTAACCAGCGTTAGTCGCAGGGACCAAAATGATACAAAAAGTTTCAATCTGGGGAGGCCGCCTGCACTTATTGAATACCAGGGACTTTTTTGCAATTTTTTCAAACCACATGGACGATTTTTGCAATTTACTCTATTTTCTATTACCATCTTTGTATTTACTTAATTTTACAACATCTTTGTATTCACTTATTTTTCAAAGACAGTTATCGCAGCCCTTTATACTTATATGATTGTACAATAAGTTGTACTACCAGGCCTTACGATGATGATCGAAGGAAAAGGGGGTTGTGAGGATGCGCCAAGTTTACTAGTAACCTGAAATAAAAAATACAAAGACACTACGTTAAGTAATTACAAAGTGGGTTGGCCTGAAAAATTTTAAAAGACTTTTGGTTCGGGTTTGGTTTTAGCCAAAAACCGCCCCATGCTCACCTCTATTTAAAAGGGCATTTTGAGGATTTTACATTACTAATTTTTATTTTTTCTTAAGATCCAAGTAAAAACATTTTTGCTTTATGCAAATTATCAGCTTTAAACAAACACCCCTCAAGTTCGAACTACTTCAAAACACATTAACTTGAAGTCTATAATTTGATCGGAAAAAGTGGCGGGCAAAACACTATTATTGTGACTATAAAACTAAAAATGAATCAGTAACTTTTCCTTGAATCAAAGTCCTCCAAAAGAGTGGGGAGCTCAATATTATGATTCCACCTTTTTTTCTTCCTATCTTCCTAACCTTTTTATAAAATAAAATAAATCACATCCAAAATTTATCAAATTCATACCAAATTTACTTATTTAACCTCCATCACATCAACCTAAATTACACCACTACTTGTGAGGTGCTAGTGTGTAATCTCCGTGCTTATTATGATTGAAGGGGAACGATTATTTGTTGTAATTACTTTTATATTAGTGTTAAATGACCCCTAACTTGTATTTTGATTAGAATAAGAGCGCATTTGCTTGAGGACAAACAAATCTCAAGTGTAAGGGTATTTGGATTGAGGCCGAAAGTGTACCGCTTTTGGGGGTCATTTAGCTAAATCGCTTTATTTGATCAAATATTGCCCAAATCGTTCCTTTGTCATTTTTAGGTCTTGGGAGAATCTAAAAAAGGAAGCATTTTGAACGTTTTTGAGCCTAAAAGTAAACGATCGAAAAAGTGTCAAAGTCGCTGGAATGCTACCCTGGACGGGCGTCAAGCATGGATTGACGCCAGTTAAGCCTTGATAGCCATAATGGATTTGAGAGATTAATAGGGGAGGCGTCAAAGCCATCAAGAACCTAAGCACGAAAGGTGACGGCGTAAAAGCTATAAAGGCGCCGTCATATATGTTTTCTTATTATATTCTCATAATTTTAGTCATTTGGTGTGGAACTTTTAGGGACGGATGAGCGCGTGTTTTTGTCCTAAAATCAGTTTTACCTCTCGAGGGATCTCAAGAAGGCCTTTACACACCCCCAGGCAGTGTACCTGACCGATTGTATAGGATAGTGGTAAGTACGGGGATTGATTTCTGCTTCCACAGGGAATGTGTTCGTCTAGGCAGAAAAACTACTCTAATAGGTTAAGCGTGAAGGAAGATTCTTTTGTATTTTTATATTTTTATGAAAAAGCAAGTAAATTTCGTTTTGAAGGCGTGGGCGGAATTCGTTCTGTCAACTACCCAAATTACTACATTGCAAAAGAAACTAAACATACTAACTACCTTGTGGTTGCTGAAAAATATGGGAACAGTGTGTTTACTTCGACTTTCATTACTCCTAACTATCTTTTACCGTAATGATATTATTACTTGTGTGATGAAGGGTGTATTCCTATATACTCACTGGTAGTAGGCATACACTATCTCCTCCATTCTATGAGCTACTTATCTCTCCTATGCATGCACGACACAACATTAGGGTTGTAACAGTGGCTCATGCGTTAAATTATTACCTTAATGCCTAGTATGCCTTGGCGTACATGTTTCCCAACGTTCAAGCACGTTACCATAAAGGAGCGTTGGCAGTTTTCTGAGCCTAAATTGATGGAACAATCATCCCACAAAAAAACACATCAATTAACCAATAATTATATGTTAGTTTATATAATTCTAAGCCACAAGGAATTTAGATCACATGTTATTAAAAGACAGCAAGAGTATCACAACAATTGACATACTTGATTGAATTAAGTGAAACTTATCTTTATTAAGCCAATGAGGTCCAAGGTTGGAACCCTAAAAGTACATAAATTCGTCTAGGGTTGGGTGTCAAATGTCTCCACAAACGTTCACCTTAATGATGAAAATAGAACACCTATATTTTAATAGATTTTACGTTCTGACGGGTCAGGTTATAAGAGGCTGACACCTCAGCTCGCGCCGATTAGGGTTCTTGGATTGGCCTAGATCCACTTCTACGACCGTCACTCTCTATTCTTTCTCTGGGACGTCCTCTTTAATCATAACCTGACGGCTACATTTTAAACCTGACGAGTCAGGTGAATTTCAAAACTTTCTGGACGATCATTTGGATAATTGGCTTTCACTCTTTTGTCAAGCTTGTGAGGGTACTTTGTCTGACGCCGTCAGGTTGTGATATTCTGCTTCTTTTGGATTTGTCGTTTTCTTCACCTTTTTATTGGCTCAAAAATGAAAAATATGCATGTTTCAGATTCTCTCAAAGTACCTAAATGAAAGACGATTTTGGGAATATTGTATTTTTATACGAATTAAGGCTTAATGGGCTTAAAAGCGAAACTTTTGTCTCATCAAATACCTTACCTTGAGTTGATTGTCTAAGCAAATGGTTTTTCAATCACAATTGAGTAGGGTCATTACACAATATAAACGTAATTAACAATAGTTATTGACCAATCTAACAGCGGAATCTTACACTAGCACCTCCAATAGTGTTTGGATTTTCTGCTCTCTCTCATGTCATAGAATTATATCTCATAAATGAAAACGGAAAATAACACTCACTACCTGTCATAGCAAATAGATTACCATAGGCTTGGGAGAGGATCAATTACTCCTCCACTAGGCGTAAGCACCTAAGATAAACTATCAAAGAGGGCTTTCCAAAGGGTTGTAACGTAAGGTGTAGGGATATGATAAACACGTTTTGGATGGAATAAAAGGTATTTTAATGGTGGCAAGTTAATTATCATGATCAAATACATGCACTCTACATNTCGAATCATCTGTTTAAATAATAAAGAAAACATGTTAATCTAATCGGCGTAATTTAAACTATTGCTTAGCTACGTAGTTTTAAGATACATACTCAGAAGTTGACCCAAAAGATTGTGGCATATAGACTACCAATTCAAACTGAACTGTCCACACTTGTTCCACTTTGCTTAGTACATTCCTACAAGATATAATGAACAACTTCCATAAATAAATAGTAGTATATACTAGCTTCATAACCCGCCGGATCGGCGGGTTCGCTTCATAATAATATTAATAATAATTAGTGGATGTAAACAAATATTGAAAAATACAAAACATAATAAAAACATAAAATGTGAAAAAAAAAATACAAAAACTAAATAGTCGGGTGTATCCAAAGTGATATCTTATGTATAAAAAACAATGTTGCGAATTGAAAACCGACATAAGATTTCTTTGTAAACTACATTTGCAGATGAGTTGCAATAGTTTCCGTCCTTATCTAAATATAGAACCTTCAATCCTCGCTTGCTCTTTACTCTTGACAAAGCGACATATAATCGTCCATATGAGAAGACCGGCTTTGGAATCACCATGTCTCCTGGAAATACCACAGTTGCCTCGGCATCATTCTTACCACCAATTTTTCCATTATCGTAATCTAAAATCCAATTCGCAAACTATTTTATTCCCCCCCCCCCTTTTCTATAATTACCAATTTTACTAATAATACATTGAGCATAAATTGATCGAGTAAACTAATTTGTTTTTCCCCCCTTTTTCTTTTATGTATAACATCGTACACTTCAATAACTTTGTTTTATCGTCTTTGAAAGTCGTGGCATATATATTCGAACCTAAACTAAAGCAATCGTATGTATTCCACATTCTCGTTCAAAGACGACAAAATTTAACAATAACAATAGGAAAACGCAATCTCTATATGAAAGTGATAGCAATTAGTGAACTTCAGTTTTCATGACTTGTCTTATTATGAGTTAAAAAATTTCCCAGGATTCGAATTAATTAGGGAACTTTAGTTTTTGAACAATACACATAAAAGTTACCTTACATCAGCATGTACATTCAAATCCAAAATTAATGTAGATATTGCATATAATCATTATCCATTGAATCAAAAAGCATCTATCTTAAGTAGAATAAAGTCAATAAACCACAAGTGCGTTTGGTATGATGCCATGAATGACAATGGGTATGAGTTTGATAGTAGTATTGGGTCCCTCACCTATGAAAGATCCATTCCTAGCTCTTTTGATATATATGGAGTATGGATAATATATATCATTCATTACCATAGTGGTGGGGCCCCTTATCTTAAACAAACACCTTTAATCACTTTCATAGTCATAGTCTCATTCCCATAGTGGGATACCAAACGCACTTAAAGTTCACAAATTTGATTACTGAGATCATTCACACCGTCTTATATTGTTTCATTTACTAATGGATTATTGCGTATAGCTTTTGCCCCATATCCAAATCTTATTAATGAATCAATAAACTAAACACGCGTTTAATCATTAGGTGATGAAACAGAAAGCAACTGTCTACAACATATATTATTGACCAATTTGATCACTGATTTACACTTAGTTCGCAAATTTAATCATTGAGATTATTGACATCATTTTCTATTATTTCACTTACAACTCGATTGTAGGTAATAAGTTTCACCCAGTGCCCAGATCTTAGAGTGCTATTATATCACCAGCTTTAAATTTCAATAAACATAGAAAAATTGATGTTGCTTACAACTTGTATTGGAAGCCATATCATGAATGGTCTCAAAGCTCTGCGTAAACTCTAGCCCGTGAGTCTAGCATATGGTTCAACCCAATGGTCAACCTGGCCCTTTTTTTTAAACGGTAGTGGTCAACCTGGCCCTTACAGTTAAGAATTGTGATAATGGCACATCAACAACCATTTGCTGTCATAGCATCACGTTCATCAACATCATCATCACTGCAGCAGTGTTCATACAATTAAAACATGTACCAGTCTATATGAAACATAACATAATAATTTAAAACACCAATGTAATTAGGTCATAACATATTCTTTTAATTTAATTTTTTTTATCCAAATCTTACTCACCTATGGCATATAAGCTCGAGCATAAGGTACCAATAGCATTTCACTAAGACTTTAACTTAGGTGGTGCCTTTTCATACATGATCAAAAGAGAGGTGAACTAATACGGACCATTTTTATAATTTTGATTATTCTTTCACATGCAATACATAGTAAATGTCACTGAAGGTGAATAATACGAACCATTTTATAACTACTAATCCATTTATAATAAAAGACCAGACTTATTTTTTACGTATCATTCATATATAGTAATATTAGAATTATCACATAGATAATAGCATATGTATCACTAAAACAACATTTCTAATAGGACCAACTTTTCTTGTAAAAAGAAGTCGTGCAAAGACTACTTGTTCTACTATTTCCGATAGAACCTATTGTATCTCCACAAATATTAGATAGAATAATTAGAAATAATTGGTAAGACGACACATAATCGATAGTGCGCTTGTTACGGGTTATATAATTTGCAACTAATGAGAAGACAACAACCTCACTACACTAAAAACACCAACTTTAAAAATAAGTTTTATTTGTCAAGTTCAAGTTCTTTAGTACAGGTTGTGAAACAAAATTATAATAGCTGCTTTTTGAATGAGAGTAATAACTTAACACCAAGTATAGTTGCTTAATGAATGTGGATTAATGAACAAATGCACCAACAGATATTAACATCAATCAAGTTAAACAAAAGTTAATGATACCAAGTCATAACTCTAACAAATATACTTCTCATTTACACCCAATAAGTTTAATTCGACATAATAAAATTGAAAAAATATACCTTTATTAGCTTTCCTATGAGACATTTCATGGGACTCTTGTCAAATTTTCCTCAAATCCATGATCAGTGGTTTTAGTTTAAAGAAGCTCGACATCTTTTCCAAAGAGCAGTTACCTACCTTGCAAACCCTTTGGCCTGCATCATCATTACAATCATCCGAAAGTTAAGATATTTAAACTCTATGTTAAGACGCTGGTATCATACCCTGAAGATTACAAAATAACAAAAAAGTAAAAGTGACCAGCATGAAACCAAAATATGAAACCAAATTTGCTATTTCCTACGACTACCCCGATCACTGCTATAAGCTAATGATTATCTAAATGACACTCTAAATGATAAGTATTTCAGAACTTTCACTAAAATTTGACCTCGTTAATAGCGAAATCCAACAATAAAACACAGCATTGCATATGGGATTACTTTCAAATAAGGACAGTTCAGGTTAAAACTATCAAGGATTGTTTAGGACTATTGCTTCCGCAATCCAAACGTAGCATCCATACAATTCAACAAATCCTAATGCTTTTAAATCCAAATCTGTCTCGCCTTATTGTTATAGTGGACTTAAGTTACTGCAGTCTAACAGCTAAAGTAAAACAATAGAGATAAGTAGCCTACAGTAAACTTGATGGAGGAACATATCCAACTGACCTCAAGGTTCAAAGATCACACCTGTAATAATTAAATGCAGCTGGTTGCGCAAATATTTCTTCCCTGCATAATTAGTCATATGTTAGATGCAATAATTAGTTACAATAATTGACGTGACTAATTATGAATTGTGACTGTTGTGTCCACACACGTTGCAATAATTGTATGTAATAAGAGAAATGCTTGCCTAAAAGAGTGGAGTGTGATAATGGTGATTTCTTTGGACTCGCATTAGTGACTGTGAAACTAATCATTGCACCGATAGCTCACTCTTCACTCCCTCCATTTCTTCACCTTCATCATACCATGATTTTAAAATCAGTACTAAAACACAAATGAATAAGCAGCAATTGGTATTTGGCTTTGGAAACATGAAAATTTTTGTAATCAGAGGACAAATCGAATGATAAACATGAAACATCCTAAACACGTTAATTCGCCAACTCCATAGTGCATGGTCATCAAACATTGACCTGTTGTCTAAAATACGCTTAAAGATTTGAGCTGTATTTTTATACCAGTAGTGTCTATAACATAGAGTATAGCTTTTAGTTCAATCAAGCACCTAATTTGTTAATTCTCGAGTTTCACATGATAATTCTGAACAAGGGTGTTTAGAAGTGCGAGTAAACTACTTAATGTGATCTAAAGTCTCAGTAGTAGTAGTCACTTTTAAGTGTTGGTCAAAAAGCTAATTTTGCTTATATCCACTGAAAATGCACATCGAAACATCCCTAGAATTGCGATTTTCTCGTGAAAAAGACTAACCTTTGTACATAGATGACACGCTTGGCGCTAAGTGAAGGTTATGCTAAAAATAAAATTAAAAAAAGAATATTTACCTATCTCATACCTGCAACCCATTTGACCTGTTATTAAACGAATACAGTCCACACTGATCAGTTTTCATACAAATGAATTGTAGTGGCACATCTAATCTGCTATAAATAATCTAATATACCTTTGTCCTTGTCTTCAACTTATGTTCATTATTCAAGACCAGGGAGGAGCGTGGTTTGTCCTGTGTTCTGCAAAAATAATAAAGAAAATAACATAAAACTCACTCAATACAGTCAATTTAGACAAAGACCATATTAAAGGTGTTGATAGTAATCAAGAAAGAACTTAAAGCATGAAGATTGAAAATAACTGAGTAAAAGTTTTAAAAGGTTAAAAAGAGACTATTGTTTGGTCTCTTAACATCTAGTCCGTTCAGTTAGAAAATAATGTCTCCCTTCCACTGGTTTATGATCACCTACCATATAACAAAATTACATACGTGTTTAAATAAAGTCATTATAGTATTATACTATCAAACAAACAATAATCTAGATGGGCTAATGATCTATGTTGCAAGCATGCACACATCGTGCTTCAAAGTTTTTATTTCAAGAAACATATCTGATGGTGCATTATTTTCACGTTTTTATAGCAAAACATATATATCTTAGTTAATAACATATACTTTATATTGATATACACACAAAAACAAAAATAATGAATTCGTACGAATGTACCCGATGAGCTCCATTGGTACGGGTGATTCAAGCCCCTCGAGCCTTGAAGCCGATGAAAGAAGACTGACCTTTAATATAATTTCGGGAACTTCGACATATAAACTGCTACCACACTTCCACGTCCTTTTAAATCAGCTCCATATGTTGTTGATTGATACCTTGAATACTGCGAATGAAAAACTATAAAAATCATAAAACAACTATAGAAAGACAAGAGTTTAAAGTAATAGTTTACCTGGAATGAAAGGAAAAAAAAAAAGGAATGGGTTCACGTATAAAGCTGGGTGTACACCTGAATCCTGCTCATGGTCAAGGATCAAAAGGCAAAAAGGTCAATTCAGCAGCCATAGCTTTTGTTTCCTCTTCAACTTGCACATATCATTAAACCCTCAAAATGACTCAAAACAACATTTAATATCTAAAAGTGTAGCAAAATTAAAGGATGATGTTAATGCGAACTAAACACCCAATCAAAATCAAAATTGCTAAAACCCATAATCAAAATAAAAAATTGAAATCCTGTATAGAAAGCCCTAAAATACCTTTCTCTTAGACATTTCATCAAACATGTTCCATTCTACCTTCAAATCATATGCCTCGTAAACATGTAATAAAGGAATCAAAATTATCAAATCTACATTAAGCATAGGTAAAAAAAATTAATTAATACAAAACATACAAAAGAAATTATTAAGATTCAATAGATCCCAAAATCGTACCTTTGGTGTATCATCATTAATTTCGGCTTAGTTAATCTTCCTCGATCATATTCTACCTACAAAAATATCAACAAAAGGACAAAAATAAGCAAAATTTTCTTGAATAAATGAAGATGATGAGGTAAAGAATCACAAACCTTTTCCAGCAAAGAATCAAAATGGTTGTTAATTCATCGATGAATAAATGAAGATATGATGATCAATTGCTAATGATTTAATCTAATACGGCGTAGTGAAGGTTGTGGTTTGATTTTTTAGGTTATGGATGATTGTTATAACAATGGATATGTATCTGTGATTTTTCTCGATATGTATCTGTACAAATATTTTCAGTTTCAAATGTTGCGTGATTTTAGTGATATGATTTTCAAAATAGAATGGATCATATTGATTGGAATGATAAATATGGAATCTCTGATTATAGGGAGTGAATTCAGGAAGGTTTGACTCGGTTTCAAATAAAAGATGAGATTTATGGGAGGAAATAGAGGAGTTTAAAGCATGACATCGTGGGATTGTAAGCACTTAACACAAATACCCATTTGGTCTAATGGGTAACACTATGTTGTTTGGTGAGAATGTCCCGGGTTCGATTCTTGCCTGTGTCCTCTTTTTTTTTAAGAATATCGTTACTAAAGCAGCTGCCATGTGGCAAGGTGTTGCCTAGTCATATGATGACTCGTATTATCCAGTCAGCAACTATTGTGCCAAGTGGCATTAGTGACTCATGGTACAGCTTTCAAAACTCATGGTACAAGTCATATCTTGTCTCATACTCCATATATATATATAAAGAACTTACTATACTATATATATATATATATATATATATATATTTATATTTTATTTTTTTTTGAAACATAAAAGCTCATGGGCTGCTGATTTATTGACCTATTTTTGCCTTTTGATTCCATAGACCATGAGCATGGAATTCTAAGGTTTAACACCCAGCTATTATATACGTGCAAACCCGATTCCTTTTTTTTTTTCCTTTCATTTAGTTACTATTAACTTAATCTTGGTCTTATATCTATATGTTTTATTGAATTTTTTATAGTTTATTCATTGCGCAGTATTCATTAAGTGGTATCAATCAACAACATATGGAGCTGATTTATGATAAAGGACGGTAAGAAGGTTGGAGTTTTAGGTAGGTCAGTAGTTTTTTATATATATAGTCGAAAAGTTCACCTCGAATATACCATCTCTATACTCTTTATCATAAATCAAGGTCAGTCTTCTTTCATACTAGGCACTTCAAGGCTCGAGGGGCTTAACCCTCATATACCCGACAATAAGGCCCTAATGTTGATGACTCATTCGGGAATTACATATGCGTGAACCGTAAATTCTATTTATTTTTGTTTTTGTGTGTATATCTAATAAATAATGATATATGTTTAAATTAACTAGTAAAACGAAAAATATATTTATTGTCATATGTTTTGACTAATTATACAAACGTAGTAATAATAGACTGCAAAACCATATCAGACTTTGTGAATGCTCTTTACTTGAAAATAAATATATTTAGGCTTTTGAATCGAGCACGATTGATCATCATGTTACATGCTTGCACCATAGATCAATTTAATAAGGCCATACTTTCTGAGCCATATTCACATTGTTGATGCCCTTAAGAATAGTAAGTTCTATTTAGTGGCACATATATGACTTTATTTAAAACAGCGTCTGACTTGTAAATCTCGCTAAAAATAGGAGTGAGTAGGCTTATTTATCTGGTGACTCACCTTTGTGCTTAGAACACATGCGGATTCCCGATAAGGAGAGAGGAGTATGTAGAATATAATGTGTATACTATGCTGATAACTACATAGTAATGTTATAGAGACCAAATTTATGCCAATCTGTCTCTTTTCGTAACGCTGTCTTAGATTAACTCTTTTATCTACAGTATTCCTCATCTATTTGCTTCTTTATGGCTTCTCACGTTCAATTTTGATTGATAAATCGAGTCATAACTATGTCATTTATTACCGGAACAGTTTCTATTCTTAATTAAATAGTTCATGTGTGTATCATAACTCGACGTCGTATTGAGTGAGTTTTTATGTTTAAATTTTCTTCTGGTATTATTTTTGCAGAACCACAGGACAAACCAACTGCGTTTCTTCGTTCTCCGCCTGGTCTTGTGAATTATGCAATTTGTAACACTGCAACCCGATAAAAATTGGTAAAAGACAGTTGGAGGCATAAACGGTTTTATGGTTGTACTAATTACAGGGTAACACAAATTGTGTAAACGGTAAGCAGTAATTTAGATGTAGCCATAACCTATTTTAACAAATCTTTCTAATTTGTAATGAGGGAAACGTTTTAATCCAAGTGAGTGGGAACCCTGTATATCGTATTAAATACATAGAGCCACGCAATCAAATGGGAAGGGCAACACTCTGCAGAGTTGATTAGATAGACCATAGAGGATCAAAAATTACTTCTTAAATACTTCTTTTTTTTTATTTCATTATAGTTTTTATTTTATAAGCCTAACGTGGTCGACATTAGCGTCCTATAGAATAGGCCCAAATCTATGTACAAACGTTAGTACATACTCTTTTTCACGTCGCACGAAATAAATCGCCACGCTATCTTTTCTACTAACTTGCCGCATGGGAAAAGAAATGTCGGAGATGTCTTCGATGTGCGACGACTTTTACAAGGTCGGTTATAAGCAGAAATTTTAAGACTGTGTATATAATCGAAACGTAACATGTTAAAAGTATAAGATCGAACTGAGGAGACAGATTACCAACAGTACTAGAGTTATCGTTTTAAGATATAGGTGGTGAGAATTGTAGTCCTCTACTCGCACTTCTAAAACCACCTTGTCAGGTTATATCAAGAGATTCAAGATCAATGTATAAAGTGGGGAAAACTCAGTACGAGTTATCAAGGGGAATTAACAAGGTTTAAGGTAGCTCAATGAGATTCCAGGTCACTTGATTTAATACATAAAGTGTCATAATCCAAACTGGCTCATCAACTTATAGATTTTAACGTAGTCAACTGTGGTATTACAAAAAAGGTACAGCTCAAATCTAGATTCAAGGTCATAAGCTTATCCAGTGTTTATCTCTGCCCCCCCCGTGTTTGTT